>OOFB01019249.1:0-23012 GCA_900323305.1 Trachyrincus murrayi
GGGGGGGGGGGGGGGGGGGGGGGGGGGAGGGGAGCGCCTCTACTGCAGATGAAATGGAGAAAGAGAAGAGAGGTGAGGAAGAGAGGGGTAGAGAGGAAGAGATGGAGAGAGAAGGGTAGGTGAGGAAGAGAGGAAGAGATGGAGAAAAAGAAGGGTAGAGGGGAAGAGATTAAGAGGGAGAAGGGTAGGTGAGGAAGAGAGGGGTAGGGAGGAAGAGATGGAGAGAGAAGGGTAGGTGAGGAAGAGAGGAAGAGATGGAGAGAGAAGGGTAGGTGAGGAAGAGAGGGGTAGAGAGGAAGAGATGGAGAGAGAAGGGTAGGTGAGGAAGAGAGGGGTAGAGAGGAAGAGATGGAGAGGGAGAAGGGTAGGTGAGGAAGAGAGGGGTAGAGAGGAAGAGATGGAGAGGGAGAAGGGTAGGTGAGGAAGAGAGGGGTAGAGAGGAAGAGATGAGAGAGTGGGAGATTGTTCATAACTGTCCTTATTTGTTTGATTAGCCTACCTACTCTACTTCATTAAAAAAGGTTTTATCAAGTGCTGTTCTTTCATTACTTTGCACTGGTACGCATACCATAAAAAAGAATAAAATGGAAAGTAACTTGTACTTTGAGTCATTTATTAACCAGGTATCTTTACTTTTACCTGAGTAGGTTTCTCAAATGGTTAATTTGCACTTTTACTTGAGTATAGATTTTCAATACTCTACACTGAGCATGATCAGATTCTACGTACTGGCTAAGATCAAAATGATGTACTGTAAAGGTATTTACAAGAGGAGCGGATCTTACTATGAAACTCCTGAAGGAGGAAATACTGATAAAATAAGTTCCAGGAAGACTTGAGGTATGCTGGCATTAGGAATGGCACGGACCCAACGAACTGGTTAAACACACCGCTGATTACATACCTGCTGGAAAGATATTAGCTCAGTCACGTCATACGAAAAAAAATATTACAACTCATGTTAATTAAGAAATTTATTTTCACATCAGAAAATATCTGCAGTGTAACTACACTTGAAAAGATAATCACTTTTTGAATGTAGTTACATGAGTAACGTGGCAAAGATGCAGTTTGTAAGTTTGTAGGCACTAAAAGTTAATTACAATTACATTTATGACGGGACGTCCTCGCTGACACTTAATAGTTTCGCCAATTTCATGAGGGACTGAAGCGTTACGATATGGCAAGGAAAAAAGAAACACCATGAAACACACTGTAAAGAAACAAGAGAAGAGACATCTTCCCAACGTCGACTAGACTTTCCATGCAACTTACAAACGGCATCTTTAGATCACAAGGCTCTAGATATCGCATCATAGTTGCAACTCATGTAAACTATGAAGGAGTCCACGGAGGAAGATCTCTCTGGATAACAATGCAAAAGCCTCTTACAAAACGTAATGAACGAGCAACTGGTATAACAATATGTGCTTCTGTGAAAAATAATTCTATTTTTTTGATAAAATGTAGACTACACCTGTAAAGATAGTTATATAAAGAATATTCTTGTTTTTTTTCCTTTCACCCACAGATAAAACAAGGTAGTAACATTACTAAAATGTTCATAAAAAGTAGAATTGGAATTGCACTGACTCCATCAGAATCAAAAATCGTGTTACAAGTAAAGTTTTTTTTTTTTTTTGAAAGACAAAAAGGTTTTTTCCTATACTATGGTTTAGCAAATCTTTCTTCAAAGATTTTTTTTGCAAACAACTCCTAACACACCTCTTTCTTTCTTTACAAAATGTACAGAATATATAGTTTATAGAGTTTGGCACACCATTACAAAAATGGTTGTTTTACATAGTTTACATATAAATCTATGCTTATACATATTTTTTTTTTTTTACCAAAAGAAAAGAAACACTCCTACTAGCTAAGCCTAAAGGTAACTGATCTATTTATCTAGTGCATGCTTGTTGGTTAAATTCTAGCAAGAATTCTTTTAATAATTTCTTTTACAAAAAAAACAGACCGTTTAAAAATACTAAACAACATATCATGTAAATCTATCAAAACGTCCATTCTCTGTTGGCTTGCTACTACAGAAACACAACAAGGAACAAAGAGCGCTTCTCCTGTCCTCCCAACGGTCCAGTTAGTGCTTTCCAAAAGAGGACACGGGCCGGGGTGCCGACTGCCTCCTCCACTGCACAGGCTTACACACCTGCAGTAACGTCCCGGCTATGTGAGCTCACAGGCCCCCGCAGTCCAATCCTGAACCCCGGGCTGTGATCACAGCCTCCATCCGCCTTTCATGCATTCCACGCTGGGGGGAAATCCGTCCTAGAATAGGGGGCGAGGTGTGAGTTAAACTTATCCGTTTTGACACCGTGCTCCATGGCAGCAGCAGCAGCAGCAGCAGCAGCTGGGCTATCGGCAGACCTGCTGCACTTGGTTGAGTAGTTCCCCGAAGCGCTCAAAGAGCCCCTCCACCCAGGCTCCGTTCTGGAGACACTTCTGCACCGTCTCATCCTGGCCCATCTGGCCTGCCTGCACCCTCAGAGCTGCTATCTGCAGGGCGGCGACAAAACACAAGGGGTACACAAGATAAATAAAGAGAACGGATGCCGCTTTACTTCTTGTTACCTTTGCCATGCAAACACTTTAAATAGCACATCAATACGAACAACAGAAATATCAAGCCTACGGCTGAATGAATGAATGAATAAATTACAGTAGTATGGCTAGGCAAGGGTATGAACCGCTTACCTCATCTTTACACATGAGGTAAGTGTGGTACTTGTAATGCTGCAAGGAGTGGTAGAGAGAGAACCACTGGGTTTTCTGCTGGTCCACCGTGTACTCCTAGACACAACAAGAGCATAGTGTTAAAGATCGAAAAATCACTCAGCTGAGCCCTCTAGTGGACAAGTATTGAATGTACATCACCACCTTTTAGATTTGAACAACAAAATAGCCATTTGAAAACGTATAAAGCTTCTGGAAAAGCTACAATGCTCTCGACTGAGAAACGTCCTGAAGGGATCCTGTGTTGCTCACCAGGGGTACTTTGTTGGGCATCTTAAAGGGCTTCATGGTCTTCCGGTTGTAGGCCTTTCCACTGAGACGCACCTTGAAGGCAGGCGTCTCCCCGTCCTTCTTCAGCTCGGTGACCACCGAGATCTCGGGAAAGCTGTCCAGGG
Source organism: Trachyrincus murrayi (assembly GCA_900323305.1). Classification (NCBI taxonomy): domain Eukaryota; kingdom Metazoa; phylum Chordata; class Actinopteri; order Gadiformes; family Macrouridae; genus Trachyrincus; species Trachyrincus murrayi. The sequence goes on from OOFB01019249.1 coordinate 3,147, forward strand.
CCGTCTGTAGACAAGCAGGACAGGAGTTAGCTACTATGCTACACTAAAGGAACCAGGATGATCGACTCTCGTTACCAAAACCATGTTGAGGAAAGCCCAGCCACTATTTAAAATAAAATAAAAGACTAAGACTAAGAATACTTCAACTATGTTTTTTTATTTTTTTTAAAATCAAGATTCTTCACATGCTCATGTTCAGCAAACAAAGGAACTGGTCCACCAGGAACTCTTACGTCTAGTACCTGACAAGTTGCACATTCACAGATACAGTACATACTTTCAGCGGGTTTAGGTGTACAGATGCGGCCATGCCATTTTCATTCGTCTTCAATACATAGTGACCTGCTTATACTTACACTAAACTACGCATTTGATTTAGAGCATTGCGAGGGTTTAGTCAAAAAGAAACGTGGGAAACACTTAAAACTTGAATTGGGTTTCCCGAGTCACTGCAAGAGCACCGATAGAGTCAAGCCGTCACCTTTAGCAGTTGTCCGATGTGAAGCTGGTGAAGCAGGTGCTTCCTGTTGTCCATGATCATCCCATCCACCCTCTTCATGTGAGGCAGCAGCAGCTCATCTGAAAGTCATCATCATCATCATCATCATCAGTCAACTCGATGTCCCACTACCACCGAGGGGTAGTGGCAGGCCTTCACCAGCTGCCTTCTTAAGCACCAGGCGGGGGCGGTCGACACTGGGACAACGTTGCATTGTGTGGACTCACCGTTCTCCCTCTCCAGCGCTGCCAGCACATCTTCGTCCAACGCCACGCTGACCAGGACCTCCACAAAGCTCCTGAACGTCTCCTTCATGGTCCGCGTGTTGAGCAGCCTCGAGGAGAAGGGCAGCGGGGGGGTGAACTCTGTGTGGTGGGGGGGGGGAGGGACACACATGTCATCATAAAGCTAAACAGGAGTCATGGTGGTCCTGTCCATGGCCTTTAAAGTGGAACAGAAACTAAATATGACGTGACGGTCAGCGTATGTATGTGTGCCCACTCTTTACTACAGTACGATGCCCCAATCACGTACGTAGTCATTGTTTGAACAATGAGATTTCTTTAAAACAAATTAACTCTTTCTTCATTAGGCCGCAGCCATCGTGGATTTACACAGAGTAAAGGTCAGAGGTCAGCAGAGTGGTTCGCACTGACATACATATACACAGTCTATAACAGCCATACATACACAGTCTATAACAACCATACATACAGTTTAAAATAAGACTAAGAGGTCGAAACGTTTCCACACCATCGTCATCTCCGCCGTCTTCGGCGGAGGAGCCGGACAGCGTGGACGAGAACTCCTTCCACTTCCTCCTCTTCTTGGGCGGCGGCTCCGCCCTGGTCTTGGGCTGCTTGGCCCGGGGCTTCTGGCCCAGCGCCACTGAGCAGGGCGCTATGGACAGGCCCAGCAGGGTCTTGACTTGAGCTCCCCTGGGAGGCAGAGAGCAGAGGAGGAGGAGGAGGAGGATGAAACCGGTCCAGGCGCTTCAACTTAAAAGGACAACGACGCAAGTTTAAAAAGCAGGAAATGCGACATTCTGCACCACGGTTACCGTAGGGAGTTCATGGGCTTGCAGCGGGGCTTGCGGCTGCACACGCGCACATACTCTCGCTTGTTGACTGTGTCGAGGAACTTCACGTACACCCGCTGGTACATGGTCTTCGCGTCGCCGAAATAGCCGAGATACTAGAAGCAAAGGAAAAAAAAAAAGTAATCAATGTACCTGTCATGAATCTTTAATTTAACCGTCTTCATTAAATACACTGTGTATGCAATAAAATGGGAAAGAAATACGACAACATATCGAAATGTATGAACGCTCCAAAATACACTTATTAAATTACACAGAAAATATAAAAGTGCACAAATACTCGCAATACACAAAGCCACACTCCCGGAACTACGAGTGTAATGTTTACCTGGGCAGAGGGGGAAATGTGTATGCGTGTTTGAACTCACGCTGTTAGTGGCAGAGAAGACCCTCTTCCGGTCCCGCAACTCTGGCACAAACTTCTGCAGCAACGCCTTCTGAACCTTCCAGATGGACGGAGGCTCCCGTCCTGCTCTCATGGTCAACTGCATACACAAACACACACAAATCAACTGTATGCACGGGGTATACAAAGTCTCACATCTCATTGCTTAGTTTTTACCTCAGGGAGTTTGAAAATTAGGCTTTCCCCGTGTTTTCTTTGACATACTTTGTTAACATTCAGCCTCGTGCCCGAAGGAGAAAGTCCCGGCAGGTTGACGTTTGTTCACCTCGCCCTCCCATTGAATCAAGCTTGCATTTAGCACCACACCCTTTCATGGTTCACATTCAAAGTCAGAAACATAACTGGAAGCACCGTTTAAATTGTTATTTGCACAAGAAGGCAAAAAGGACAGGATTATGGGATTATGGTCGTCAACCAGAAATGCAATGTACTCGTGCGTGTGCTCATCATGTGTCCATGTGCGAGCGTGGCAGACCAGAGAACGGTCGGCAAACCGTGGTCGTAAATACACAATACCTTTGAGCAAGATTTAGCTAAATAGCAATGGCAGTTTAAAAACTACATTTCCCCGGTCATACCTTCAGGTTCTCTATATCCTCATTCCTGACCACAAACTCGTCTCTCTCCCGATACATTCCCTCTCCTCCGCTGTCCGAGAGCTCCTCGTCCGTCAGTCCCTCGATGGCCACGCTGGACAACTGGATGGCTAGCTGGCCTGGGAGGGAGTCCTTCAAGCCCTCCTGAACCGGAGAGCGTTTCTCTCCCGACAAGGTGTTCGTCGTGACCGGTTTGGGAGGAGCCGTCGTCTGCACCACACGGGTCTCGGAGACGGCCTGTGGCATGCTGGGAGCTTGGTCTGGTTTCATCATAGAGCAAGAGACTCTGATGTCTGGAGAACGACAAGTTGTGATTGGTTAATGTTTTCCGCTGTCTACTGGCAAGAAAAAAATGGTGATAAGTTTGATCCATACATATGGCACAGAGATTCATGCAGATGCACCTTGATTCAATGCATCATAGCATATCGATTGAGGATGCTTTATGTCGTGAAGGCCTTAATACAAGATATAGATAAAAAGTGCCAGTAAGAGTAAGAGAGGTCTTGTTTCAGTTGAAACTGTGTGCATAAATTAATTGGTTCAAATTATGACATCTTCAACCTGTTATTTAACTTTATCTAATGAAAACTTCTCCTGAGCTTTTGAACAGGGTTCTGGTTACACAAGATTTATGTAACAAATGTTCTGTTCTCATGGTAGTGTTCAGCTACAGTGGTTACTACCTGGCCTGGTTCTCCTCTCGGACACCTCGTCCAGGGCCGAAAGAGCCGAGCTGATGCTGTTCCGCAGGGCTTGGTTCTTCCCCGTGTTCTCCTCCTCGTCTGAGCTGAATGACGGCAGGGTCTCGAGGTTCTTGTGGAGATCCTCGTCCAGGCGTTTGTGCTGAGCACTCCCTCCGTGGCCTTCCTGGGACATCAGGGGCCCCGGCGGAAGCTGTGGCTTGCTGTGCAGTGAGGGCAGGGGGCAGGCGGGTGGCTTGGATGAGCTGGAGGGTTTTCTGGGGCGACTGATTGCCCGTGCAGGGCTGGGTGAGTACTGCTGCTTGGGGCCGGATTTTAGGAAGTCCAGGAAGGAGCCGATGAAGCCCATTTTGACCTCGGGCTGCTTCTCTTCCACCTCCCGGATCTTCTGCCGGATTCGCTCCTGCTGTTGATAGCCGTCGTACGGAGCGCTTGGCGTGGAGGAGGAGGAGGAGCCGGTGTCGCTACCCCGAGAGTTCTGTCGCTTGGCGGGCCCACCGCGCTTGACTAACCTGCCCTGTCCGTTCTCCTCCTCCGGAACGGTCGACTTGGTTAGGGACCGGCTGCGACCGGCCTTCTTTTTGGGCAAGCCCTCCGAGCCTTGACACTCAATCAGGCTGTCCTCCCTTTTGATACCTTTACCCTTAGCACTGGTTTGGAGACCTGAGGGGTCAAAGACCTGGCTTGCCAGATGGTAATCGCTCTCAGATATACCGCTGTCTATGTCGGGGTTCAGGTCACAACCGCTGTTGGTGTGAACAGGATGCCCCTGGCAGTCTGTGGTCGCGTGACCGCTGTTTAGTGTCATGGCCATGGCCTGGGAGTTAGTGTTGGCCATGATTGGCGGTTGCGTTGTGGAGAAACTAGGGGACATATGCCTGACATCCAGAGTCTGGAAGTGACCCTTAGAGTCTATTGGGTTCGCCATCACTGCCATTTCCCTTTCCATAGCGGACGTAGCTTTGACAAAGTCTTGCGGTGTGACACCACAGGCGACCACGGTGGCCGCCAAAATGTCATCGACATTGGACAGAATGTTCCTGTCGTCCACCATAAGCATGGAGTCGGGGAAGCAAATGGAGTTGAGGGTGAATTGGTTTTTGGCATCGTGCGACTGGTGATTCACATCTTGGCTGTAGTGATCTTTCGATGGCTGGATGAGTTTAGAGGAGTCTGTGCCCCCCGAGCTCTGTTCAGACAGCACGGCACCCTGCCGACTCTGGCCATCAGCGATGCCGGAGTTGAGCATTTCTCCGTCCATGTGGGGGTACTGTACTTGAACGGAGCCTGGCGCCTGTGTCGATTGCATGTGCGGTGAAACTACCTTTGAGGGGTTCTGAGTGTGGTGGACGAGGGGCTGCTGAAGCATAATCATCTGGTTGTGTTCAAGGGTAACCTGAGAGCTAGGAACTCTGATGAACTGGGTCTGGGATTCAGGGTTCTGGCCCTGGTCCAGACTCTGGTTCTGGTGGTTTTGTTGATGTGTTTCAGGAGATTTGAGAAGGACAGAATGTTGTTTGAGCTGCTCTGAGTTTAGGGCCAAATGTGAAGAGATAATAGTCGAGTGTGTCGTTTTGGGGTCAGTTGTTCCCTGGCTACTGCCTAGCTGGATATGCTGTTGGTGGTATGAGTCAAGCCTTTCTTCCTTCACCTGGACCATGTTGTTAGGCTCCAGTCCCATGAGATGATCCTCACGTGAATTGCTCCGGATTACACTCTGCGTTTTGTAGCGATCCTCCAGTTTTGAGACCACATAAACGACATTGTTGTGGGCCGACATATTGCTGTGAGTATTGGTCTCCATGGAAACCTGCAAGTCCTGTATGGGAAGCTCTTCTAATTTATGCTTGCCATAGATTACCTTTAGTTCCTGTACTGAAGGCCTGATATTGTTCTGTAAGGATTGTGAATGGGCAGCTGCAGAGTAACTGGGCAACGGAGCAGACATCAGGTATTTCTGGGACTGAGTTTGTGGTTGGGACTGATTGTCATCAGTTTTCCCCCCCACTGGGGACTGCATCAGGGTGTAGCCCTGTGTAGAATTAGACGTGGGCAGGCTGTGGGTACCCGTGGACGGGTACGATGAGTTCAAAGATTGCCCCGTGACATAACTCTGTGACTGAGAGAGTGAAACTTGCCCCTGCGACTGAGACGAGTATGTCACGTTAGGAGCACCCTGAGCGTGGGAGGGGGGGTAGCTCTCGGACAGATTCCCCTGACACAAGGTGTGGACGTGGGATCCATATTGAACCTCTTGCTCCTGGCTGAGCCCAGGACTGGAGGAGTAGAGAAGTGTCTGATTAATGGATGCAGAATGGGTGGAGAACGTAGGCAGAGTTGTGTAAAGGGAAGGCAGCTTGTCTGAGTTGGATGAGGAGGTTTGGGACTGGGTGCGGGACGCGACATAGGATTGAGGGAGACTGGTGGACAGGAGGCTGGGCAGCTCCACTGGCTGTTGATTCGCTATCACAGAGTTCTGCTTTTGCCCAGGAGAGTTGTAGCTCTCTGGAGATCTTCCTGGCAGGCTCTGGGTGTGACCATGTCCCTCTCCGCCTGCAGGCGCATGCGAGGTCAGCTTGGAAGAACAGTCTTTTGCCTTGGCTGCCGAAGAGGCTGAATAGGGCTGAGCTCCTGACTCTGCTTTGCTCTGCTGCTGCACACTACTGACCCCCTGGGAGGAGTCATCCACTGTGGGGGGGCTGCAGGACACCGGAGTATGACGGGAGGGGTCCTGCTGGTAGGACATCTCCGTTCCACTGGCTGCGCCCAAATATCCCTCTAAAGAGTGCTGTGAGCTAGTGAGTTGGTCTGCGGCCGTGTGGCTACTGGAAGGCCTCTGGAGGTGTTTGATCACACTACATTCTCGCTGAAGTGCTCTCTCAATAGAGCCTGAGAAGACTGGGGCCGCATATGGTTGAGGGGTGCTGTGGGGAGCCGGCAGGGGAGAGGACAGCAGGCTGAACTGGGGCTGTAGAAGATGGGGGGCCGATTCCTGGGCAGAGCGATAGGTGGAGGATTGGATGGGCAGAGCAGTGCCTAATGTTGGAGCAGAGAGATGGTTGAAGGCCAAGGCCGTGGGGAGGACAGTCTGGCCGGATTTCAGGTGGAGGAGGGGATCGTGGTGAGAGAAGAGGCCGTTGGTAGAAGTGCTGAAGGAGGCAGGATCCTGGAGGGCCAAGGAAGGGGTGGAAGCATAGCTCCTCGAAGAGAAGGCACCGGTGTGCTGATAGGAAGAGAGGGTGGCAGGCGAGGGGAACGTGGCAGTCGAAGGCAGGGCACCGGTCAAGTACAGCTCTGTTGTCGAAGAGTTGGTGCCTGGATAAAAAAAATGAAAAAGACTGCATGAGGCCTGGAAAGTAAGATCAAGTAAGCCATAGAAACAAATGGTTCTTACGCCACAGAGTCCCAAATATTAGATACGCGTATATTCAATTATTGTTACCATTATAAATAAGGATCAAGCAATATAGCATTCCTTGGCCGGTACGTTATCCGATATTTATAAGCTACGATAGACAGATGGGGATATTGATTAATCTTTTTCTTTTTTTTCCCACTCACCGGCGGGCCATGACGGTGTCCTGAAGGGGGGAAGCAGTGAGGCACTAACAGGACCAGCCTGAAGGCTTCTGGACTCCATGGCTGACAGGAAGCTCATGATAGAAGTTTCAGAGGTATGACCACTTGAGTCAAATACTCCGGGGAGACCTGAAGCAAAGAGAATCACACGAATCAACGGTGATTTGTCATTACGGTGATGGGCGCAAAATGTAATAATGGCTTTTAAGCAAGGAGCTGTTGCTTCTACGAAGAGGACGGAGGAGATGTTGGACCTGTGGGGTGGGGAGACGTGGTGTACGTGGGAAGCTGATGGGTGGAGACATAGCTCGGTCGCTGGAGGAGATCTGTGTCGAGGTGCGCTGCACCATAACTGGAACAGAAACAGAAACATAGAGAACAGTTCATTTGAAGTTAGCTTCAGCAAGAGTGTTTCATCCTGTTTGCACATGTAAAGACCCGGGCAAAAATGTTGTATAAAGTAGGACATCAACCTTGCCTCAGTATAGACCATATTTATTTATGGTTTATTTGATAGGGACAGATACAATGTACATTAGACAAACTGAGAACAGCTATTCGATGCAAGTATCAGTGTTTATAGCGGATGCTAATTTGCAATTGCGATTTTGTGAAAATAAAGAGATTAAAACAGTGAGGTAAAAAGAAGGTAAATTGGAGTACAGCAAGATAAAATAGAGCACAAGGTGAAACGAAGGTAAACTGAGCACAACAAGATACAATAAAACACACTTTTAGTAGTAACAGATACAGAAAAATAGAAATGGGTATAAGTTTGTTGCTCAATTTTCAAGTGATCAGGCAGCGAGTTCAATGACTGCTCATTTCACAGAAAAGGCTGTCTGAGCAAAAGATGCTTTGCAGAACGAAACTTTACAGTTGCCAATCCAAGCTGCTCTGGTGGATCTGCTGCAGCTCTGTAGTCTCTTGATGTATTTACAGAGAGGCTGAGAAGCAAGTCCATTTAAACATTGAAACACAAGCTTTACATAATGAAAGTCAATAAAGTTAGCAAAACTTCAAATCTTGTATTTACTAAAAATGCGGCAATGATGGTACCTCAAGGCCCAATTATACAGACACTCTATACACACTATGGACTTAATTACAGGTAGTTAAACCATAGGACAGATGTGCAAATGGCTAAGGTTCGCTTTAATCTTTTTACAAATCTTTTAGCATGACTTTTAAAATTGAACTGAGAATCTAAAATTATCCATAAATATTTGACCTCTGTTACTTGTTCAATGAGCTCACCTTTAATTCTAACGTTCAAGGATTCTGTTGCAGATTTTGGTTAGCTTATCTGCATATAAAGTTACAGTGGTCCATCTCTCTCCCTCTATGGGAGAGAGAGAGAGAGTTACTGATTCTATGCTGCTTGACATGTTCTGAATTTTATTTTATTTCCACTTCTTCGTGTTTATGCACATCTTTAATTATGTTTGATGTAGGGCTGGGCAATATATCGATATTATATCGATATCGTAATACGAGACTAGATATCGACTTAGATTTTGGATATCGTAATATCATGATATGGCATAAGTGTTGTCTTTTCCTGGTTTTAAAGGCTGCATTACAGTAAAGTGATATAATCTTCTGAACTTACCAGACTGTTCTAGCTGTTATATTATTTGCCTTTACCCACTGAGTCATTAGAGTCATTACACATTACTGATGATTATTTATCATAATTCTCCTGTAAATATTTTGTGAAAGCACCAATAGTCATCCCTACAATCTTGTCACAATATCAATAGAGGTATTTGGTCAAGAATATCAACATTTGATTTTGTCCATATCGCCCATATTGCTGCTATACTTGAAACAGTTTTATGTTTACCTTTGATATTTTACATTTTCATGTAAGGTTAAGTTTAATTGTAGGCTAGGTCTATATTTACTTTTTCTCTATAGTTTCACTGTTATGAAACTGTTATGTTCATTTTACACTAAAGTTCTTAATACAATGAGAATATTAATTCACACAGGAGTAAACAAAAATAGGCTTTACCAGTATTTTTTTTATTGAATTACCAGAAAACATGCTATAACGTGATATATATATAATTATCGAGATATTAAATTACCTATAATCAGGATAGAAGATTTTGGCCATATCACCCAGCCCTAGTTCAATGCATCAGCAAAACGGTAACACTACAAATAAATATCTTAAATGTACGTCTATCGCCAAAACCAAACAATAATATTGAATTATTGCAGCTCTAGGGTGTGATAAGACTACAGCAATTTTGGACTTACTGTTACGAACAAATGAGAATGTTTATTATGTTACAGTAACCATGACTGTTAACAAACCAGATGTCTCTTTCATAGTGCAACATGTAGCTGATTATGACTATATGTAACGGAGAAGAGTCCAGGTTTGAAACAAGGCATAACAGTTAACTTGTTGGCCTATTTTCTTCCCAATATGTGCACTGAAGTCATCAAGATGTGGCCACAGTGAATAAACGGTCAATGTGCGTCATAATAAATTATAAAAGAGGTTACAAGACGTAATTTCAATAAAAATAGGCTTATGATCAAATCAAAAAAACAAACAAAAGTGATTTTGAAAACCCAGTGTGCGCCCTTCATGCCAGGAGGCATGTGTTGAAATCCTTGAGTCATCTGCATTCATGTTACACATTTGATTTATGGCAAAAAAAAATCTAGAAGAAAGAAAAATAGACCTCCTGAATGTGCATGTTTTGTTTTACCTCAAAACGTACTTAGATATAATTAAAATGACACTTAATGTCTAGACAAGCCATTAACAACACAACAAAGGTAAATGGGCTTAATTCCCACACTTCCATTTGTTGTGTTAATGATGTTAACATGTCAAGACACTCACATGGAAGAGTTAACAGGTGACATGAAATACCATTTAGGTTAACCAAAAAAACATCTGGTCAGCCCCACACCAGAAGAAAGTTGGTGGTGTGATCCCATTAAAACAACACATTACTGTGTATAAATATACAACTTAAGTGTAACACAGTAGCCTCCACTGGTTAGCTATAAAGAAGCTACACTTTAAAAAAACAATATATATACACAGATAACCATAGACCCACAGACACGTGACCGACACGCCTGATGTGTGTCTTTATATTAGAAGTATAAACACAACTGTAGCGATCTGCCCCACACCGACTAGCAGGTAGCTAAAACGTAGTTAAGAGGATGCCCAGGAGCAGGCCGAGGCGGTGTTCCCTGCGGTACAGTAAACCAGCACGTTGTTTACCAAGCAGGTTCGTGACCGTTGAGGGCTACGTTCACGTCGGCGTGATTAACTTTAACGCGTATTAGCAAGTGCGCTAGCCACGTTAGCTAACGGCTGGGGGAAAGGTAGCGATCCAGAAGAAGAAAAAAAAGGAAAAAAAAAGGTGATTACCGATAATGTCCGGTTTTCCATCAAGAAACACGTTCATTAGTGTATTGATTTGAACTTTAAATTCGCAACGGGCGCCGAAAATATTGTCCTAATAAATAAATAAAAAGCCCCGTTCCTCGCCCGTTGCTAGGCCGCCCCCTCTATCACCGACATTTTCTTTAGAAGGTGACGCGCCCTCCCCTTCATCTCTTACCTTGACTTGAGACCCGACGCGCTGCGCTCGTAGGCCCAAGAAGCCGCGGTCTGTGCTGGTGGAACCAGCGCGTCCGCGAAGCTTGACGTCGGATAGTTCCTGTCCATCATCCGGCGAAAGCTTCCCTTCCCCGATGGAGCTTTTCAGAGCAGCAGGCACACATTGTAGCAGCAGACGAACCGGACAGTCACATCGCAGCGATGATGCACGGGACATACGCGGCGGCGGCGTCGAATGACGATATCCCGGCGCAAAAGCGGTCGTTCTCGGGCTAATTTGTTAGTTATTGTTCATCGCCCTTCTTCCGAGAACTGTGTGAGGCACTGCATGGTTTCAAGACCCCATGTTGGTTTTTTTCCCAGGATGCACCGCAAAGCCTTAGTTGAAAAGCTGGTTAAGAAAGTTACTTCTGCTCTCACCTGCACATGAAATATGAAATTAAAGGTATGAGTCACATATTACAATACTATAATACTTCACTATGAGTAACTGTAGTTACTATACCGCCTATTAGACCACATTTACATAAAATGTAATATTGAACCCAACATTTACATGCATGAAAACTGGATTGTATCCTTACTATAGTGGTATAGTGCTGTGTTTACTTAAGAAAGTGCAGATAGGATTCAGGCCAAATATTTTGGTCAAGTACTATTAGAAGATACAGGAACAAAATAGCTTAAATAGTAAAAAAAAAATAGTCTACATGGTAAGTTAACAGAAAAGCACACAAATGATTTAGCTTTTCCAGCCTTCTTGTTTGATTTGCATTTTATAACACATTTGATTTTACCAACAGACAAAGGCTGTGGCCATTTCCATCTAATCTACAACAAGGCAGTATTCACAAAGCACTTGATAAGCACATTGTGGAGTTCAAAAGGCGTATTCTCACTGACTCAATATAACTTATTGCACAATATGCATTTCTCGTATCGTCACTCACTCATTCTCTCTCTCTCTAAAATTATTCATTTATTTAAAGCGTCAAGTAATTCAACTTGATTGGAGGATAACAAACTTAGCTTTCTTTGGTCATGTATGTCACAGTTACCCTTGGCTTCCCAAGTTGCAGAGACATCCCATGAAACATGAAAAGCCTCAATATCTCTAATAACTAATAAGTACTTTGTTCCATCTTTACACAAGATGGATATAATTTTTTCAATCCATCACTTTTATTACAGTCACTTTTATTACAAACATCAGAACTAAAATCAGTTTCTCCTTACAAAGTAATGGGGTTGTATAATTGTCAAAATGCCAGCAATGAAATGAAATGAAACCAAGGCCGTTCCCCCAAAATAGCAGAATCAAATTATTCAAAATATGTAGTTTTTTGTGCCTTGGCCTATACATGTGAGTGTTTTTTTTTTTTTTGCTGTGCAATAATGTTAACTGGTAAAATATACCAAAGATCAGCTACATATATCACTCACACCAAAGCAAGACATCCTTTTGATAATTAAAAAAAAAACTACATTACCGTAACCACAGCTTCTCAATTTAAAAGGTATATTAAGTCATGGACATAAATTCACACATTGCCTTTTCATTCTCTTAAGTTCACTTAAGAGATCCCTTCATTAAAGTTAATACTTGTATTGTAATACAGAACAATTATAATCTTGATTTCAGCGCCACATTTTAACTTCATACTTTATATCCTGCGACTTCTCAGCTTTCAGGTTAACTTCACATAATTTCTACTAATATTTTATATAACTAAACTAAATAAACAGTGCTAAGACAGGCCAGTGTAATTAGCAGCAAATCAAAATATACAAAAAACATCCTAAAAAGAGCAAAGTTAAGATCTCAAAACCACAACTGGCATCCTTGACCATGGCTGACAAAGGGTAGTTTCATGTCAGGGGCACAGATAAATATGAATGTAAACTGTCAAGTCGTGCTTAATGTTGTCAGGTGAAGTATTTTGCCTCCAAAACACTATCGACGAATACTTCCAGGTCGTGAGCTGACAGGATAAAAAAAAAAAGACAAAAAAGACAAAATTATAATTGACAGAATACAGTGTGTGGCATCTTTGTGGATCATGTGTGTACTTTGCATAGGATTTGATTAAGAATAAACAAAACAACAATATGAATACAAGTACCCAGGATAAGGAGGTGGTGGAGCATCGTGAGGCCCGGCCTTTGCGATGGCCTGCTCGTAGGACGGCAGGCCCGGGGAGGGCTGGCCCTCCATCGGAGGCGGGGGGTTTAGCGGTGGCACGGGCTGAAGGGAGACCTCCTCCAGCCTCCGCAGGATCAGAGATGCGTTGCTGCGGCGGCGACGTACCCTGACCGAGCTAATAACAAAAACTTGTTGTTTTTATCACACACCAACAGATTCCCCATTCCCCTTTACGTCAATGGCTTCTTGAGGCAATGGCTTCTTGAGGCATCTGATGTTGAGCTATGAAAATAAACAGTAATGGGGAACTCTTTGCTTACCTGGTACGGGAGAGGCCATCTTTACATTTGCCTTGACAGAAGTACCAGGCGAGAAGGCTTACGATAACCACTGTCACGCCAGCTGCTATCAACCCCACCAGGAGAGATGTAATATCTAGCCGTCCTGGACGCTTGTCTTTATCTGGACAGCCGCACACAGAAGAAATGAACAGCATGGCAAGTACTTCAAATCCTGTACATGCTTATATACAGTATACAGGTATCAATATAATACCATTGTCCAAAGTAAAGTAGTCCAAGTGAACAAAGATGTGAGTGAAAAGGAAACAATCCAGAATACTCATCAGCACTTGTGTCTTACCTTCTGTATACTTTTTCCAAAAAGTCTCCTACAAAAGAAAATACTATAATCAGTTACACAGGCTTTGTTTAAAAGCATCTGCTGCTATTTTAATCATAATTAACTCAATGCACTTGAACCACGTAACTGTGTCCTTGTCATTCTCGAAGACCTCCCGGGCCTCCTCATAGTTACACACTTCTTCATAACACTCTCTTTCCAAATTTCCAGGAGTGAACATCTCAAAGTCAAACCGGTTGAACAGTAGATGGCGTCCCAAGAAAGTATTCGCCTCCTCCTCTTCCACGAAAACTTGAGTCAAATAGATAAGAGGGAACAATTGGGTGACCATGGAGGCACATTAGGTTAAAATTGTTAAAATCCAATAGGAAAATAAGTTACCTTCCTTCAACTCGTCCTCTGGTCCTCCATCGTCCGACAGTAACTGTCTAGTGCAAGCAAACTCCCCAGAGGCCAGGAGGTGAAATAGTGTCCATAGAAAGAGGAACGCGGCCATCGGCAAAAACGTATCCACCTGTACAGACCGGGCGGGGCATTAAATCTGATAATTAATATCTGGTCAACTCACCCACTTTATACCTTTTTTAGACATAAGAAAGAAAAAAAAATGGTATTGTTCAAGTAATATTTGTTTCCACTAAGTCGAGACTTGTTCGCATTGTTGATATTAAAGCACGACTCTGTGATCCGAGTGATCTTTGAGCGGTCTCCCTTAACTTCGACGCAGGAACTGTGATCTACCTTCGGCGATTGCCCGAAACTGCTGTGTGCGAAATGTCCTGTTAGAGAGTGGATTACTGTACATATCACCTGTGGTTAAAGTTAACAAGCAGAGCCGACCACACACACAATACAGTACTTGCTATTTGCGTCACACCACACAACTTTCTGTTTACGCGAAACTATAGTGACGTCACCTGCTCAAAAAGGTACCTGTGCAGACCAAACCAATCGAGCGTCGTCGTCGTCGTCACGTGGCTGTTATGATTTGGTACGACAAGAGAATGGACACTAGGGGGCGCCTGAAACCACCGAAACCGAGACAGCTCCCGTGTGTCTATACACGTACGTATGAGTAATGGCATTGTCATCAAAGGGTGTGGTTTATTCTTTTTGCCATTATTTATATATAATCAAAAGGTTAAAAAAAAAAACATGGTTGCACCTTATAAGTTACAATTGGATGACACTGTTGCAAATTTTAATTGGAATTTAGCCTTGGCCAGACTGAAGAGTTTCTTAAAACAACATTCATGAATGTTCGTTTATGTTCATAGTTACACCAAGCATCAATTTTACATCTACACCTAATTTCATAACCCAATGGGATCAATGCATTAACAATTGAAAAGAGATTATAGCCAGAAGCTTGATATAGGCTGCAGCAGAGGCAATTAAATCCACATGCACATCTATGTTAATACTTATGTGTGTTTTAGGTTTGGGGCCAGTGTTTATGGAAAGGAGAGATATGATTAAATCAAGCATTAGTGGACTACTATACAGCGTTCATTAAAAGGCAGTGAGGTCCCTCTCTTGTCTTGGTGTCTGGATATTGTCTGGCTCAGATTTAACATGAAGAATGCTGATAGAAAGAAGAGGGGTAAAGTGAATGAACAATTCTACACTGCAAAATATGTTGTGTCAAATGATCTTTGGAGCAGCAAAAAGGCCCAACTACCGTGAATGGGTATTAATTTGTGAACATAATCATTAGTCTATCATGTTTATAAATACAAGCCTCATTCATGTTCAACACAGGAACTCAAATAAACCTCAACACTGAGATTGGTTTTCAGTAAGTGATCATTTGAGCTGCGTGTGCAAAAGCTAATCTAGCCTCACCACAGGAATGTTAGTTCATTTACGTTTTCTTTTACACCACGGAACAACTTGTAACTAGTTGTATCTGACTTTGATAAGGAGATAAAAGCACATCTGGCAGATCTCACATCATCTCACATCTGTTGTAAGCCAGTGACACAAAAATGAAGACAAAACAGAAAGGGGAAGAAGAAAAAAAAGAGTACGAAAGAAAAACAGACAGCGGCAGAGACAATAAAACACATTGAGACACTTTCTCAATGCGAGGCTTTGTGTTTGCGCCTTGTCCTTCGGGTCCTCCACCACCTGGCGGGTGCCGGTGATGAGGCTGTGAGAATGTGTTGTGTGATTTATTCCTCCTGATAAGATGCTGCTCCCTTGTGGACCTACTGGACAAGAGTGAGCATTGAGCTTCTGCAGACTTGGGGGTGTGTGGGGGTGGGGGGGGTGAGTAATGACATCACCAAACAACTCCGCTGGCTGGAGATGGGCAAGTGGTGTTGTCCAGTAAATATGAGAGATTTGTTGGCTGAACTGAAATCAAGCAGATACAGTTGTGTTGAGTTGTGTAATTATCATTCAACGTGTACAACTTCCGTTCGGCACTTCAAATTTAAGTATAAACTCTCATTAGAAGTGAAATAAGCAATGCGGGGGACTACAGGGGATTCCTGAGGGGCACACAGCAGCAAATAAAGTAAATTAAGACTAGTGCTGCTTTTAGTTTTTATCCTTTCTATTTTAACTGTTATTGTCTCTGACTCCAATAAAAATGTAATGGCAGAAATGTGAAGATATTGGCTTAAGGTCTATTGGTCGACTTGAATTAAGTGAAACTAAGACTTTTAGTAACAATATTGAATACATAATTATAATTCATTTTTTGGTCTTTTTTTTTTATTGTGTGCGTCTGCCGAAACGATGCTTGAGTGCAGACGTTGGTCTGTGCTGATTTACCTCCAGGCCCAGCGAGAGAAGCCTTCCCAGACTCCTGCAGCACTTACTGCTGTTCATATATATCAACATATACCCCTCTGTACAGGGGCCAGGTTTTAAGGCAACTTTAAGGGGAATGTGACACTTCACTTCCTGGTTAAAACAACAATGTTCAGAATATTTAAACATATGTTCGTGCCTTTTTTTTTTTTCCCACACACGGTCAGTAATGGAATATAAGTCACAAGATTGAGTCATGGTGAATCACAGTACAAGAAGCTCAACCACAACCCAGCTGCTGTGTCCACATTGCAGAGGCACTGACTCAGCCTTGGATGATGAAGATGCTAACGGTAATGTCGCTTTCGATGTCAGCACAACGGGAGGGGGTCATTGTAAGAGCGTGTCTCCAGAGTTGCCACAATACTGACCGTTTTGCCACCTTTCATGACAGCTCCTTCTTACCCTGGTCACATCATATCCAGTCCCACCTGTCTGTCACTTACCAGAAGTGTCACAAGGCACTACTTCAAAAAGATACTTCCGGATTCGAGAAAAAGTACAACTTCACCACTCCAGTTCTACTCCTGAAGTTGTATAATAATTATTAAATAAATACAAATTCAGGAAATCCAAACTCAAATAGGATAGTTGGCATTACATATTTTTAATTATTGTAACTAGTTTAGGTTGTAATAAATAATAATGAAAAACACATTTCATTCCTAATGTGCCCTAAATAACCAATGTAAAAACAACACTTATATCATTATATATTATATCATTACTATATGCAACCATGTTCAAGAATACAATTATTGAGATGCAACCACTGGGGATCTCCATAATTTTTTATTTTTTTTGGTCAATATAAAACAAATGGTGATCAGATTTCGCCGGAGAGTTCAGGAGCAGAGGGGAGTAGACGGTCGAGATGGTAACCTGGGCAGTTGAGTGAAGAGAGAGAACTAAGCGGAGGGTGAGAGGGTCTGCAGGCTGGTCTTTACGGTGGCTAGGTTGGCCTTCCAGGAGGTCAGGCTGTCGTACAGCTGCTGCCATTGCTGCTTGCCAAAGGTACGATGAGTGCTGTGGCTGATGAGGTGGAAACAAGAGAGGGAATACAGATGAAAATAACTCTTAAGGAAGAACAGAGCAGCCACAGAGAACCGCGTCTCACGTTCATGAGGAAACATAGCACACCGACGCATATTACAATTAACTACTGCTTTCCAACAACTATCAACTATCCGACTAAACGACAAATCTCGGACTTCGGTTTACCTCACAACAACTTTTCGCTGGGTCTGATCAATTTTGCAGTACACCATCTTGGTCCGAACAGCTGCAGAGTCAGAAGCAAACAGACGGCGAAGGGCTTGATTAATATACAATACAAAGTTAAGAGAGCAGGGAAGAATGCAATGACCAACTATACGTTCTTTTTTTTTAAACATCTGTGCTTTGCTGTTGCATAAGACCGCTCTAAAACGAGCGAGAGTCGCGTTTGCCAATACCGTCGATAACGAAGGCCTCGACGTCATCTGTGCCGATCTGCAGCTCCTGCTGCATGGTGTCAAAGGAGACCTCCTTGAATTCCACCGCCATGCCCATGAACGTCAGCAGACGCATCTTGGCCATGTTCTGCTCGTGGGACAGGCCTGCGAAGCAACACACAAGGATCATTAACCACAACACAGACACGCTCAGTTACACTTTACTCGGGGAGTTTCCCCCCGTGTTAATTGGATCTCTATTCAGGAGCACGCCGTCAGGGAATCTACTCATTAATACAAACACTACATAACGTCGGCTGTTTTTAGTGGGCACCCTACACACTTTAGTAATTACCCCTCAGCTTTCAGCGTTGGGACACAAAGACAGTGCTGACACTCGCATTCCTACTCTACGTAAACAGTGTATGGCGGACCTCATTGGTCTCAATGTGTGGTTATTATCAGGTGGACCTATATACAGAATAATGATGTTGTGCTATTGGTTGAAAAGAAATGTAGTTAACAATATTCTGGTGTTATTATTCGAGTCATGGAACATGTATCCTGAAAACTAAAAACACAAATGCTGACTAAAAGCATCCAATCATTTTAGAAGAAACGATTTAAGAATAACTAAAAGCCATGAAATAGCTAATAAACCATCTCAATCACTCAAAGTATGACATTTTCCACGTTACTCCCCCACTTCAGATTGCACTTAACACAATATGTAGAATTCATACACTTATCTGATTAAAGGCATATCAGCCAGGCACAGACAAAAAACATTTATTTGAAATGCATGTGTTTACAAATAGTGTTTAATCTGTCCCCGTGTTCTTTATGAAAGAATCCAGAACTAGCAACTATAAAAATGGTTATTATTTCAAGCCTCAATCTGTCATTAAAGACTCGTTTCGCACAGGCTTTGAATGTGGAATTCATGCATCTGTTATCTTATGTCAAGGCTACTCACCAAGGGAATCAATGAAGTCTTTGTTGCTCTGGTAAAACTTGACATATGCCGCTAGCTTTGCACTCACAAAGATGGTTAAAAGCTAGAAAAGAGGAAGGAAAGAGATTGTACAAAAACATTTTAAACATCATCAATCATCATTCAACAAATTAATTTCAAAAGACTGTTGAGCAGGGCTACAACCTTAACTATATGTTGACTTAAATGAATAATGGCATGTATAAATAGGGTTCAGCACCCCTTTCAATACAAGACCTGAAACAAACCACAACAATACAGCTAAAAAAAATAGAAAGAAATAATATGTATAGATTTTAGTTTTTTTTACATTTTAAAAGCTACTACTTTGAGCAATCTAATCTAATTTACCAACTACCCAAAATGCGTAATACAAATAGCCAAAAAAAAGTTTTGTTTGGGTTGTGGGTTGATTATTAACAAATAACCATATACATATAAAAATTATTATAAACATTACTTCTAACATACATGACCATGATAAATAAGAAAAATCACCCAGCAAATACCAGTAATTTATATCAGGGATGCAAACACATGTAGGGTGAAAAAAAGAGACTAGAGCTACCCAAAGTCTAAAAAACTAAAATGCCAACGGTGTTTAGGCAACATCATAACCATAGGTGGATTATGAGACCGTGGGCCCCTGGCCAGTTTCTTCTAATGGCCCCGTTCCTAACTCAATTTATAATTATACACAAGGCTATTTTAACCAATGTATTTGATGAGTTTATACTATAACTAAAATGCAAACGTTTAAAAGGTGAGGTCCCAGGGAATGTTTTTGTGTTCTTCCCAAGCGACATGGTGACAACCTAACCCCAGTAATAACACAGACTAAAAAACAACAACAACAAGTATTTAGTCTCATCAATCATCAGAGAGGTGAACATTTTTTTTTTTTAAATTGACATGTAACAACTTTAAGCAGAGTTTTGTTCATTTTAGTTTGTGCATAGTGTATTAATTCCTTATTATTGCTGAGCCTTGCTGTAATTACCGTGTCCCATTTTTAACAAACTTTTGTTTGTATTA
This sequence comes from Trachyrincus murrayi, assembly GCA_900323305.1. NCBI lineage: Eukaryota > Metazoa > Chordata > Actinopteri > Gadiformes > Macrouridae > Trachyrincus > Trachyrincus murrayi. The sequence continues at coordinate 22,698 of OOFB01019249.1, forward strand.
ACACATTAGGATATAGCGTACACATTGACTATATTTAAAAACAAGCAACAGCCCTGCTGTGACAGTTGTGTATCCGCTCCTCTGTTGAGAGGGACTGTGGGCTAGTGTGGGATCCCTAGCAGAAGGCTGGGCTGGCTTGGGGATGACCAATCAACAGGGTTATCAAGGGCCGATTATTTTTTTTCCCCCGATTACTCCATTAATCATTTAGTGATCCATGAACCAAATATTTGAATTTAACTGCAACATTAAGCAGCAAATGTTTATCTGTAAATCCTTAACTTGCAAGCCGATAACTTGTAGAAACAAGTATAG
>OOFB01019258.1:4779-17557 GCA_900323305.1 Trachyrincus murrayi
ATTTCGGGCGGGGGAAGGGGGGGGGGGGGGGGGGGGGGGTCTGCTTCAATACAAGTTATAGTCTAGTCTAGTCTAGGTTCAATTGCAGCCGTCTCTCACACACAGGAACAGGGGTGTAGATGATACACTCGTTCGTGTGTGTGTGTGTGTGTGTGTGTGTGTGTGTGTGTGTGTGTGTGTGTGTGTGTGTGTGTGTGTGTGTGTGTGTGTGTGTGTGTGTGTGTGTGTGTGTGTGTGTGTGTGTGTGTGTGTGTGTGTGTGTGTGTGTACGTACTACTGGCCGATGCCAGTAGAGAGACCATGCTTATGTCATGGCCATAATCACTCGTTCATCTATTGTGAATCACACTATCCACCTCCATCACCCACCTTCAACTCACTTCTCTCATCTTCCACTCTATCATGTCATGTATTATCAGTACTCTGTTATCCATCCACCAACCAGTCTCTCTCTCTACATCTCAGTCATGGGTGTCCTGTGGGGTGGGTCTTGTGGTGGGAGAGTGCACGGATCACAACCCCTTTTCCATTCATTCTGCTCCGTTTCCCATTTCCTTTTATCGCATGGCCTACTTTAGTTACCAATTCGTTTTTTCATGTCGCCTGTATTTGACCAGATGAGACTCATTGAGATTAAAATCTCTTTTTCAAGAGCGACATCAGGGTTACAGAGACAACACAAAAAAAGGACAAAAAGCACTCACACAAGCACACAGGAACCTCCGCTTTAGGCAGCACTATTACTGAAAAGAAGACCAACTTCTTGTTATCTGAACAATGAAGTTCAAGAGTATTATTTTCATTTCTTAAATGATCTATTGTTCTGTTGTTTTTGCATAAAGGCTGTTGTGAACATCTTAAGCTCCGTCACACAAATCAGTATACGTTGGATTCTGTACCGCGTGATACGCGTGCAGAGATCGTCCTCTGCATCTCTCTCGTCCTTCTAACCGACAGACTCAAACCCAGACAACCAAGGGTCCTACCGGCTAACCAACAGCCAACCAACAGCCCCTCCTCACCGCGTCCTGAGGGCGTGCCACGCGGCGTCCACGTCGGCGTACAGGTTCTTCTCCGAGGGCTTCCCCGAGCTGGCGCCGTAGCCCGAGTAGTCGTAGGAGAACACGTTGCAGTTGATCCGGGAGCCCAGGCCGATGTAGAAGCTGCTCATCTGGCCCAGGTCCACCGCGTTGCCGTGGGAGAAGAGCAGCGTGTAGCGGGCGCTAGGCGAGCAGCGCACGAACATGCAGGCGATGCGGTTGCCGCGGGACGTGCGCGCCGTGAAGCACTCGATGGCGTCCTTCTCGCGGGCCGAGTATTGCCAGTCGGCGCGCTCCGACAGGTGCAGGGTCCAGCGGCCGCCGCCGCTCTCGTCGCACGATAGGCTGTAGGTGGGCTCCGGGGGCAGGAAGGCCAGCTTGGAGGCGATCTTGCCGGGGCACGGCGGACAGCAGAACAGACAGCATAGCTCGCTCAGCGATAAGTGGTTCATCTTGCTGAACGGTCTGCACAGAGAGCCGAGAGAGAGAGAGAGAGAGAGAGAGAGAGAGAGAGAGAGAGAGAAAACACAGGAGGGGGGGGGTGGTTAGTTACAGGAGATTCACTTCAACAGCAACAACGAGAAGGAAGTAGTGGATTAAGTACTGGTGTTGCTCAGCAGGATTTCAGAGCGGAGCGACTGAATCAGACACAGTTGCAGTAAAGCCGACAGAGTGGAGATGTGGAGAAAGGCCAGGAAGAGGGAAATTGTATGTGGCAACTTAAGTTTGGCAGTCACGGTTTTAATTCAAAATGGAGATAGAAGGATGGTGCTCAAGAGACTATGTGCAAGAGTTGTGACATAGGCCCAATTGAGCTTGAGTTGAGTTATTGCAGTATATTGTGTAAAGAACACAGGATACAACTGTCATTTCATGCTCATTCTCACCATTGTCCTTATGATAGTGCAGTGCAGCCTCACCTACCTTCTTTGCAGCTTAATCACAAGTCTGAGCTAAATGCTGCAGATAATAAAGAAGCGGCCCCCTCAGGAGACTAGTAGGAATTAAAAATGGACATTGTGAAGCAGAATTATATGAATGTCCCTGGCCAAGACAGCCTGTGTAAACCTAGTTTGGTACAGACTCACTATTGATTTTCTCTGTATGCATGGCCTCACCACAATCATTAGAGAGCTGGGGCCCTTACGAGTACTGGCTCCTGTGTGGTCACTCAGACACTATCGACTGAAATGCCAGCCCCCAGTCCTCCCTGGTGACTATCTGTATATGGTGTATATGTTGAGAATGGTTGTGCTTTGTAGCATCAACAAAAAAAAAAAGGTTTGGCAATAAGATTTATTTTTCTCTCGGGTACAGCTTTGTAATTTGACCATAAATGAAGAGAGATGCGTGACCCTTCCTATAAGTGACAAGGCGTCAACGTGATTCGTAATAGCGGCTACATCATCATGGGCTACATACACAGACACACTATATAACACGTATAACATATAATATACATAATAATGTTGTTCCTGTTGTGGCGGTGGACGGGATGGACGGAGAGAGAGAGAGAGACGACGCATCATTACCTGGCGTGTTTCTGAACGGTTCCTTGAAGGTTCTCCTCTCCTCGCCAAGCCAGCGGATCTCTCCGGACCAGATGACCACCGACTGACTGAGTCTATGTCCTCGGCGAGATGACCAGATGACCACCGACTGACTGAGTCTCTGTCCTCGGCGAGATGCCCCGTGTCTCCCTCCGTGTGGTTTGGTTTGCTCGGAGGCTAATAACGCTAGCGGTGCTTCCCCCCCCCACCACCACCACCACCACCAGTAGTATTTCAGTCTTTTCCTTTGAATAGCTACAACTTATCAACAATAAGGGTCCTGAGATCAATTACCAAAAAAAAACAACAACCCCAAAAGCAACGACATTAATACATAGTACAGATGACACCGGTAAGGTTTGTACACACGCCTTGCATTGCGTTGGTGAGCCCGACTGTCCGCCCTCGGTGTGACTCGTCTTCCCTCGGCGTTGACTCGGCTCCCGGTGGTCACGTGGCTCGCTGTGGCGCGAGAGAGCGAGAGAGGGGGGCGGTGATTGACACGTGTGTGGTCAAATGGTTCTCGTCGGTTGATCGTAAATGTGCCACACTAACGACGCCAGGTATAAATAAAATTAAAACAAATCTCAAATCTCATTATTGATCGATAGACTCCGTTCAACGGCCAACAGAAATGTACTATGACGGATTAAAAATTAAAAAAAGACACCCACGTTTATCAGGGCGTTCGCGGATGTTGTGGGCAACGTCATTTAACGCACTAATATTTCACTATTCAATTGTCCATGTGTTATTTATGTATTAAATGTGTGAATAAAAGAAACCCGTAGCTTATAGAAGGCTCTGTTTAGTTGTTATACCGTGGTGCTGGTGCTGGGGTCAGTACGTGTGAGTGACGTAGCCTCTGACGTGTGGCGCCCGGCCCGAACACTTCCGGGTTAGTGTTGTGGGAACCCATGCGTTCGCGACAACGTTTTGGGTTTTAAACATCTAAATTCGTACTTGTGGGTGAATAGATAGTTAAAAATGAGTAGCCAGAAAGGCAACTCTTGCCGTTCGCGGGCACAGAAGCATAAGAACACTGTCGGCTTCAGGAACGACAAATATGGAGCTAGCGTTCAAGTGAAGGTAAGGAACGTCGTCATGTGTTGTTATGACATGTTATATTCGTTACCCGCAATAGCAGCACTTACCACATGGCGATGTTGTTGTAGTGCTCATAAGAATAACAACATTTTTCGTTGATACCTTTTGACTGTCGCGTTGTGTTCTTGTTTCGATTGTAGAAGGCGAACTCGAAGATCCACGATGGGCTCTGTCAAAGATGCAAAGAAGTCTTGGAATGGAAAGTGAAGTACAACAAATATAAGTCGTTAACACAGGCGAGGAAATGGTGAGACTGGACCTCCTTAACCTGGACTTTCTTTTGGAACATGAGTACATTTTAATTCGCATTGCTTTGTAAATGCGATAAGTGCAATTTTGTGATCTCTGTTGACATATTTGACAATCTGACATACATGCACACTGCACATAATATTTTCCCCCATATTCTTATTCCAGTGTGAAGTGTTCCCAGAAGAATGTGAAAGATGCATATCACATCATGTGTAAACCCTGCTCGATCCAGCTAGAGCTCTGTGCGAAGTGTGGAAATAAGGAGGAAATAGTTATTCCGTAAGTTTCCCAAAGTGTGTGTGTGTGTGTGTGTGTGTGTGTGTGTGTGTGTGTGTGTGTGTGTGTGTGTGTGTGTGTGTGTGTGTGTGTGTGTGTGTGTGTGTGTTGTATCATCACATTATGTGATATGAGGACAGATTTGATGCATGGCTGTGTGACTATATTTGATGTCTATTTTGTAGCCACGCCAATACGAAGCTTAAATTTGATTTACACTGGTGCCATCTTGTGGACATTAACTACACTACACTGTTAAGTAGAGGAGCAATGAATGGAGATGTTATGGTGACATGATTTTGCAAGACACGATGTTTTTGCAAAATGATGAGCTGATGAATCATGTCACCATCTCATGCTTCGCAATGTCTGTTTTTATAAGCACAAACAATGATATGCAATGGTAAACCATTTGCAGCTATTTAGTCAACATTTTGCAATTGCAATCTACATTCACCACTAGTTGTATATAACATGTATTATGTTTTCCATATTAAAAACATGATGGTGCTGCAAGTCCCACATCACAAGCAATAATGCATCCCCTTACATCACAGAACAAATGCAAAACTTCTGCATGTGTGTGTGACTTGCATATAGAGATATTCACAAATATTTCCACATGCAAGTCTCAATTGGGGGTTTGGTTGGACATACAAGCTGCAGATTGTAACTCTCTGGCTCTCAAAAATCAGAGAATGAGGGGGATAGGGATAAACTAGCCCTGTGAAACCATCCAGATATTCAAGTTTGCGTTTTACAATAAATATCAGTCTGGCTGGGCAGCAATTGATTTCCACATCAGATTAAATCAGCCAATCAGATTAAATAACCAACTTCACAGGGTCTTTTAAACACAGTGTTATAGGGTCTTTTAAACACTGTTTTACGACCTCACAGGAATGCTGAATCTTACTCACAGTAGTACATTTGTTCATTTCTGGGACAGTAGAAACAAGTGAGGAGAATGATATGGTTAATGGTTCCAGGAGGTCAAGGCCCCTGCTTATCTTTACACCACCAGAACTGATTGTGAGCCAGTTCCCCTGTTCAGCTCAGCTATACATAACAAACATTGGAAAGGAAACCTTATTATTATTTTAAGATTCTGCAGACTGCGGCACTCCTTGTTTGTTGTGAACTGAATGCGCCATGGCATAATGAGTGGACAAGGGAATGACAGCCATTAACATACTTTTCCTCTCCCCCTGCTCTAATCATGTAGAATAAAGTCTGAAATGGAGGACGAGAGTGAGCAAGTAGAAGATGGTCTTCAGAAGAAGTGTGGGAGAAGGAAGAAGGACTTGGGTGATAAGGATGATCTCAGTGACTTTGGGAGTGATGATGATGATGATGACAACGATGATGAAGACAGTGACTCCAGACCAAAGAAGACACAAAGCAGACCGCCTGTGCTCCCTGATATTTCTGGGACCACCATAAGAGACTGAATTTGATGAGTTGGTTTCATTTTATTGCCAGTTATATTATCCTTGATATGCTACGGGATCATAATATCAGTTTGTTTATTTGCAATGCGTTCTTTTTTATTATGTGTTATTGCGCCGCTATCAGAGAGAAAATGTAGACCCGCTGAATGGACTTTAGATTAAAGAGCTTCTTTGTCTATTGAATAGCTCAATACATTTCTCCACATTGGTCTGTAGAGTAGTAGACGGTGTGTGTGTGTGTGTGTGTGTGTGTGTGTGTGTGTGTGTGTGTGTGTGTGTGTGTGTGTGTGTGTGTGTGTGTGTGTGTGTGTGTGTGTGTGTGTGTGTTTAAAGATTCATAAAGACACGGTGGCTCATCTCCACCAAATCATTCGCGCCAAATCAGCGCATTTAGCAGCTTTCCGTGTGAGCGTACAACATAATCAGGTATCACATTAAATGTGCAGCCACCACTTGTTGAATACCTTCTATGGAGTTAGCAACGGGAAGCATTTCAATGGAAAATGTTTTCATCTATTAATTAAGTTAATTTGTACTTCTACTCAAATGACAGTGATTATGAACTGAAACACAGTATTTCCTCTATGATTTTTTCTAGCAGCGGTGCTGAGGTGTGTGTGTGTGTGAGGTGCATGATGCTGATGCGCGCGTGCATGGTGCTGATGTGCGTGTGCACGGTGCTGATGTGCACGGTGCTGATGTGCACGTGCACGATGCTGATGTGCAGAGAAGTTTTACTGTGATCACTGGTTCCAGTAGGGCTCTGGTGCATTCCAACAGAAATGGTCTCATACATAATGTTTAATCATACAATACATTTTCTTGGCATTAATGTTAGCCCAAATACAGTTTTCAGTCTGCAATTTGTAGCCATCCCATCATCTGAGTTTCATAATACTGTTCATTCGGGTCTACGCAATCAAATATGTAGGCTACTTTCTATTATTAAGTCACTTGTGTTACTTTTTCTCTTTATGCTTCCTACATTTAGTCTCTCTGTGGAACCCATGCATGCATACATTATTTTTCTGTCAGTATTTTTTCACAATATTTCTCCAATGAATAATGTAACAATTGAGGGGGGTGTAGTAGGGGGCAGCTATTATATATGTTTTTAAATAAAACAAATAGAATTTGGGGGCGGCCAACATATTTTCGAATTCAAAAAAATATATATGTTGTTTTTTTTCATGGCTGATTGCAGTGGCGCTAGTAATCAAAATATTGTTATACAAGTTATTTGACAAATAAAGACATGTAAAAAGCACAGTGGCAGTTGGGACACATTTTCCATATATTGACAATAACATTCATATATTGTAAGTCGGGCGTATAGCTGAGATCTGAGTGTGATTTAAGGTGTTTCAAGGCAAGAGCCCTTGTTAAAAATAAAAAAAATAATTCAGATACAGCAAAAAGCCTCTAGTCTTTGATCTCTCATCCATGCTTCACATCAAATACTTCCAAATAATTCCAAACATCAGGAGCTCCGAGTGGTGCTTTCTCCAAGCCGCCGCTCACTGCAGGTAGCTAAATAAAGAGTGTTGTCAATACATGCGCTAACATGCACCGACACCCTCACGACAACATTCTCAAACTCTTCACCTCCCCAAAGTACAGGAACATGTAGTGTCTCATTAAAACAACACCTGTGCACAGAATATATACAGAGAAAAACATATATTACAAAATATACATAGCGGCTTTTAGATTTCCCAATGAAGTAGAGTATATTTAGCGATGTCGTTACCGCGTATCGAACATCGTAGGCTACATGCTAATTCATGCTGAGGATGGGAACGGTTGATGAATCGAGTGCACCACTAACGCAGTGAGTGAGCTAGCTAACAACTCTGTTTGAAATGTACTCACAGGAAATGGCTAAAGCCCATTTCCTGGCCGTCGCCTAATGCCCCATCAAGCTAGTCCACTGCCATTCTGCAGCAGAGGAGTTGCCAGTGTTTCACTGCTCTTCAGAGAGGTCTCAAAGCTAACAGAGGTGACACAAGTGCTCCTTTTATCTCTAAATATTACATCACCTCTCTCCCTGTGGGAAATGTCACTAGAAGCAGCACTCTGCCCTTTCAACTAACTATCTCTCTGTCTCTGTCTCTGTCTCTGTCTCTCTCTCTCTCTCTCTCTCTCTCTCTCTCTCTCTCTCACTCTCACTCACTCACACACATGGGACAAAACAAGTTGTTTAGACTAAGGATAAAATCACTTTGAAAACACATCACAGCGAGCGTATTTTGCCTCTTCTCACAGCACCACTGTGTTGCCAGTCTATCGTATCGCAGCATAAGCACATCAACAGTACATTACGAGTCATCTTCCAAGTCTTGTACACAACTGTGTAGAACGGAAAGTTATCTCGGGTGCATTTCACCAGCCACCACCAAGCGTATCTTCCAGCCAGGCCATAATAAAGATGTAAAAGGGATATTATTCTCCATCCTACTATTCTACTCCATTTTAGTATTTTAGATTCTAGTATAGTATAGTACGGTATATAGAATATTATTCCTTCCCAGTCTCCCTCTTCATCCGCCTCTCTTTCTCCCTCTTTCCCTCCCTCCTCCTCCCCTCCCTCCCACCCCCACCTCCCACCCCCTCCCATATCACATAGGCAAGGGACTTTATGTTCATATTATGGTTTAACCTCATATAACCTCCGGCTCAAATCCCCAGGGCACAAGCACGGTGGCAGCAGTGACCATTTTCAGCAGCTCAGCAGAAAAGTGGCCAGTTAATTGTGCCCATTTTGTGACCGCACAACATTATCATACCTGCAGACAGCCACACAGTGTGTTTGTGTGTGGCAGTATAACATAATTGCGTCGACTGTGGAGTGAATTGGATAGTTAAAGTCACTGGGAAGATATATACTTATGCTAAAGGGCGAATAACTTTTTTTTTTCTCATTAGGTAGGCCTAACCAGATTATAAAATGTTTAAGATTGGACAAAGCGCCTACATTTAAGGGCGGGAAGATAAAAAAAATCTGGAAATATGCAGTTTCCCATTTTGGTAAACTTCACTTTTCACCACTCCTGAATAAAAGTTATTCTTCGGTTCTTGCTTTTTTTTCTTAAGGAGGACGAGACAGCGAACGTTTCAAATGTCAGATGTGAATAGAGCCACAGTGCAGAGTATGTTCACGGGGCCCTAGAGAGCGACTCGGGGGTATTTTTTACCGTAGCGCTGCTAGAAAATGCACTAATGACACTTTACAACCACCCGGAGTTATGGGTGTCATACTGCAAAAAACAACGTCATTTTTAAACAGGTTTCATAGACACCCAGTATTGACTTTGAATTATTTTTGTACAATAATAATAAAGATAAGGATTTTCCAACACAGCAGATCTGAGGCGTAATGGCCCACCACTGAGAATAATGGAAGCTAGTTTACAAGCACAAAGTCATCACCAACATGCAATAAGACATAATTGGCCTTCAGAGCAATCAACCCTTATTACCTGCCACCATAATTGGCTTTAGAGCAATCAGTGAAGAGGTCGTTGTTAGATCTGAGCAGGCACCAACATGCCCAAACCTTTGCCTGGTTTCAGTTTAGTTTAGGGATTTGGTGTTGACTAGTACTCACTTTCATGTGACATAATTTTTTAGGAGAATAAAATAATGTATACAAATAAAAACAATAGCTGAACACATTCAATCTAGCAAAACTGTAAGTAAAACTGTAAAGACACATTATTATTTCAAATCAAGAGTAGGCCCGTTTCTAAATAGGCCTACTTCTATATGGTTTAGTTTGGGTAATGGTGTTTCTCTTGTGATTTATACAAATGTTTATCCTACCACAGAAACATTTATTTTGAATTGTACCTACACACTTGAATAAAAAGCAGCCGTCTAATTGTTTGTACATGCCTGCAGCACTGTAACCACTTTTAACTCTCCATCATTTAGTCAATCTTTACATCTTAAAATATATTGCCTCTCTTCTTTGGTCTATTACTCCCCATTCCTCGCCTCTCGCTCTTGTTTAGTTAGTTTGTTTTTTATGGCAGTACATACAGCAGGGGAAGAGGAACTTCCCCCTACTGCTAATGGCTAATCAATGCTAAACTGCCAATACCAATACCAAGTGAGCCTCGTGTGTGACGAACACTTCAACCTGATGGCTTGAGAGTATCCATTTGTATAACAACAATCTAAGAATTATGTCTTCCTGTCACTCTACACGTCTATACATCGTCTTGTGTCTCTGGCTGCTTGGCTACTTATTAGGTGTAAATATTTCCTTCTCAATGTCCGTCTAACTTGCTGTGGATTATAACAGTTTCCACTGTGGTTTTTAACCTTTTATTTCCACTGTGGTTTTTGTAAACCTTCCTTTGGGGACACAAACGTGTCAGGGACATGGAAACGAATGTCATTTACTAATTTGCAAATAACATTGATTCTTATTCTTATTCTTACATGAATATGAATACTCACATACACATTCACATGAATATAATTATAATAAAATAATTTCATGCATGCATTCTTTTCCACAAGAAATGAAAAAAAAATGCCAGAAAATCAAAACAACTTCCATCTGCTCTTCCTAAATTTTTCATTACACTTTGTCTTCAAAGAAGAACCATAAATGTTTTTTGTTAAAAAACGCTCCTTTTCTAGCCTAATCATCAAGCGGTCTGGTGAATCTTTGATGGTTGCCTCAAACCGCTGAACAAAAAGGGATGCCAGACTAATTCACCGGAAATGATGATTGTTGTGTCAATGAGAACATTGGCACAACAATACAAACACATAGAGATGGGGGAGCATTAGAACAGATGCTAAATTCACCATAGCCCCAAATAACAAAACCCGTGAATAACCGAAACATGTATTACCATTGACTTTAAAGGGTTTCCTGGTTTTCTTGTTCTTCTGGCCTGGGATATTCATGTTCTCCACGTCCTCCAAAAGCCTTGTTCTAATTTATTCAGTGTTTAAGTAGATGATAGAAAAGGAAACGAGGAAGAGAACGAGTATAGCTGTTGTCAGCTATCAATTACGCATGCAGTCACGCAGAGGTGAGCAAGCTCAGAAATGAAGAAACTTGTGAGAAACGTGAAATTCAAAGCAGCGGGGAGGAAAGGAAGTGAAGATTTTCCACGCTGGTGGTGATCCAAGAAGAACCTCAACATGAGCCCGGGCAAGACCAACCTCATCTAACAGGTACCAGAAATAGCTCCATATTCCCACCGGCCAGGATTCTAAATCCAACAGCCGGACACAGGATTCAGTCATGATTTCATCCATTCATTATTTCAACGAACAGTCAAACTCAACCCACTACTACAATCTACATCTATCTATAGCATACAATAATAAAAATAATAACCCATCTAGTGTCCATCTAGCCAAAATGATGATATGACGATATACCAGATGGTAGAAATACCAGATGGTATAATAAATAAGGTATGAGTTCTAGTCTTTATATCATTTTGGAACTGATGGAGATAGAGGTGTCTTTAGCCAAAAACCAACCCATGTTGGTTGCTGTTTCCAGGCAACAACGGGGAGGGGACTCCCTCTATAAGAGTCATTTGAGTGTGGCATTTCCACTGGGGTGTGCAAAAATGGAACAAGGCATCTTAATTAAGGTGCATGTGCGCATGCATTCACAGAACACTAAATAGCCCTCGCAGTGACGCACTGAAAAGCAAACGCGTTTTTCTAATAAATTAAGTATGTAACAGGTGTCACATACGAAGAATAACCACACATGAAAGATGATGTAATTTCAGAGAAACTCAATCACTCTCGACAAACCATTAGGAATCCAGGGGAACTCCAGATATAATGAAAGATGTGGTGTTCTTCTCATTAGCATAGCACAAATACAGAGTTCATTTCCATTATCACCACCACGTGGAAGGACAAACCAGCGCTACAAGTGAAGCCGGTGAGGCTTATCGGTGTCAGTGTTGTCGTTTCTAATTAACACAGCCTGACAAGACATGAGCCTCAAACAAAACTTCTAAAATAAACTGGCCTTTTAGAGAGAGAGAGAGAGACAGAGAAAAAGAGAGAGAAATAAGTGTGAATGACTCGTATTGAAACAAAACCAGAAAGCAGATACTTTTTTTTATGTCCATTGTAGTAAGTCTGTCATTTTCCATTGTGTATAAAACTGTAAAGTGCAGAGAGGGCAGGAAGCAAGGAAGTGCTTATGTGTGTCGTGTCATTTTCTATTACTGAGAGTTTTTACTGTATATCAGGTTCTATGTATACACACACACACACAAACACACGCACACGCGCACACACTGTGTGTGTGTCTCTGTGTGCGTCTGTGTGTCTATAATTGCGTGTGTTCAAACCAGATCGCCGTGATCTACATTTTCGCTCATTCACAGCCCATTTTCCTCCAGAACTCCCAAACGCCAAACAACAACGGCGTCCAATTAAGTCCAAGTCAAGCCCCATGAAAAGCAGGCATCCACCACGGCGAGACAAGGATACAAGACAGAGTTAACTCATCCCATACGAAGTAGCCGTGGCAGGAAACATAAATTACAGGCAATTACAGCAAACACAGCAGCATAAATGCTTCAACGCATCGCTGCACAGATTTTTTTTACTCAACGACACGTTTGAGAGGAAATACAAAATCTGTAGTAATCACCAACAATTGAAAGGAAATCATAGCCCCCTTACAATATTTTTTTAATCTTTTATTATTTTCTCTCTAGATGTTTTCTTACTATGAATTAGTGTGTGTGTGTGTGTATGTGTGTGAATTATTCTGTATGTTTATGAGCATGTGAAGGCTTCAGTATGAAACATATTAAATTCCCGCTACATTTTTATTGCCGTCTATTCCATCTCCAGTGTGGTGGTCTACTGCAGTGGTTATCTCTCTGGGTCCTGTAATGAGATCATGGCAGAAAAACGCATGAGGCCGTTTGCCACACAGCCCAGTGTGTGTGTGTGTGTATGTGTGTGTGTGTGTGTACACATGTAATCACAAGCCTAAGAGTTTTAAATTACATGGTTTATTAATGAGCTCATCGTTGTGGTTTGATCGCCTCTTCCATGAGGTGAAACACATGCTAAACAATAACTGCTACCTGTA
>OOFB01019260.1:0-12500 GCA_900323305.1 Trachyrincus murrayi
CAAAGTGGAGATTGTCGAAGCCAAAAAGGGTCCAGTAGGTAAAGAGCTGACCGCCCTGCCTGGATCCGTCACAGCCTTGCAATGTGTAGCCGACTGCTATCCTGGCTGCTCCATCAGCTGGTTCTACAACGGGAAGATGCTGTCCAGGAACGCCTCCATATCTTTTACACCAGTGACTCCACCCAACCAAGCAGTTCTCAGCTGTGTTGCCTATGACTCTCTGACCATGAAGAACAGCTCTGCTGAGACGATCGTGGTCGTTCCTTGTAAGGAAACCTCCTAACCTCTTACCCATCACTGGTCATACCAGACGAAATTAGCTTCTTGTATGTTTCAAAACACCAGAGTGTGTACTGGAACCGCCGCTGTGTAGCGATGTGGTTTCTGAGAACCAGCATTGTACATTTCTTCATCAATAAATACTAATTTTATAAGGTTATATCTTTAATATCGATTGATGATTAGATGATTTGCATGGGATTTGTTATGGTTTACTAAATGTTAGATCAACAGGAAATTGTCTCATCTAATCTCTGAATGCATGTTGTATTTTCCAGACGGACCCTTCAAAGTGGAGATTGTCGAAGCCAAAAAGGGTCCAGTAGGTAAAGAGCTGACCGCCCTGCCTGGATCCATCACAGCCTTGCAATGTGTAGCCGACTGCTCTCCTGGCTGCTCCATCAGCTGGTTCTACAACGGGAAGATGCTGTCCAGGAACGCCTCCATATCTTTTACACCAGTGACTCCACCCAACCAAGCCGCCCTCCGCTGTGTGGCATTCAACTCTCTGACCATGAAGAACAGCTCTGCTGAGACGACTGTGGTAATTCCTTGTAAGCAACCCCAACATTATCGTAAAAACACAATTCCAACATTATCGTAAAAATCATTGGAAACATTGTAATTCATAGCCACTGAAATGACCATGGAAATTGTTGGTAGAAATACCTAATTAATTCGACCATTTAAAAGGTTATACAAGGTTCTGCATTCTAGTTAGAATCCAACTTAACAGCTTTTGAAATCCCCCAAAAATATGCATAGATATTTTTCCGGCATGTACAAATATTGAGCTTCTTCAAAGTTTCTCCTCTTCTTTCCAGATGGCCCAGTGAACGTCACCATCTCCGGATCGCATTCCTTAGAAGTAGGAGTCAAGGCGACGTTCACGTGCACCGCCACGTGCATTCCGGCGTGCAGCTACACCTGGAGCGTGTACGGATCGCCCGTGAAGGGCAGCGCAATCGACATAACGATCGACCGCTACGTGGCCACGGAGTCCATCAGCTGTGAGGCACATAACAGCATCTCTGGGAAGACTGCGACAGTCAACGATACTCTCACCGTCTCAGGTGCGTGACTTGTTTCACAATCACTAGTATTAGTCTTTCACACGGTGTTGCCGGTCACTTCACACTTTATAACTCAATATTGTTTTCTTTATTTATCTTGTTTTCTCACAGATCCCCATTGGTGTGGATGTTGAGTGGGTGACGAAATGCAATATTTTCTTTCCAATTGGAAGTCTGTCAGCAATGCAGTAGACCGTGAGAATAGATTATGGTTATGTGTATTTGGTAATTATTCTATGGTTGTTACTTCTACAAGATGCAAACATAATTCTAACATCTCTACTTTACCCCAAACCAACTGATACCTTTTTGGTTTCATGATATAGCCAAACTTATCTTGTCATTAAATATACACCGTTATCTTCAATAAATAATTGATGAGTCTACGTTGTTGCCTATACTGAGGCTATCTATCATTGTTCTTATCAATTGACATGAGTGCTCCGATTGTTTGTTCAATTGCATTTTCACCTTTACGTTAATGCTTAATGTAATACACGCCTTTATTTACAGTTCAGACTTCTTAGACAAAAGAGATGGACTCCAATGTTTGCCTCCAGTTCAGTGTTTTATTTTAAACCTTATTGTCCAGTTGAGTATGCAAGCTTTACTCGTGCAAAGGAAGAAAACATCATACTGAAGTTTTCAAGTGGGAGAAACCGCCAAACTATAATGTACTGCATTAAGAGTGTGAGCCACTGACAGTTGAAATGTAAATCAATACGTTCCATCTTGCCAACAGGGAAGTCCAGTTCTTGCATAACAGAAAGACCAAGTTGCCACGTTGGCTGTTATAAAGCTTGTGGTGGCAACAAGTCAAGTCCATTTGTCTCGGATACCTGGTGTAATAAGGCAAGACGTCAGACGGTGTATTTCTTTCGCAGGGTTTCCAATGTGGTTTCCTCCAGGTGAGCTTGGCGGAGAAAATCAAACAGTTCCCGAAGAACTGTGAATAAAGGAAAGAAAAATACATTACAGAAAGAAAAAAAAACATTCATGATTTGTATGAAGACCTTTTGTTGGGAGGGGGGGGTACGATTTGTATGTAAATATGTAGATTAAGAAATTGTAATGGTACCTTTCTTCTCTGGGGAAGACATGAACATAACGGCCATGTCGAATCTCCGGACACTGGCCAGACTGGTGAGGATTCCCAGTATGAGTGCTGGCGTTTCAGTCCTGCAGAAGAGCTCATGTTTCATACCCTTTATACCCTTCATATCTAGCAAAACATGATACACAGCAATCATGTACTTTGCCTGAACCTCTGCGTTCCCTGTGTCGTATATGGTCTTCAACATAGTTATCTATGACATTTTGTCACTAAAATAAGACCGTCATTTAGAGAAAACGGGTGTAAAATCCTATGTTTCTGCCGGTCTCCGCCAACGAGTTTGTGAACGTTCCACTCTGCTCCAAACATCAAAGTTGCATCCTTTCACGAAGAAGGGACGCCGACGGCGAGGTGTGTGTGGACGTGTGGAGCTCTGTGTGTGGACGTGTGGAGGTCTGTGTGTGGACGTGTGGAGCTCTGTGTGTGGACGTGTGGAGCTCTGTGTGTGGATGTGTGGAGCTCTGTGTGTGGACGTGTGGAGCTCCGTCTGGGCAGTGGCTGTTTTTTAAAATCTCATAGTGTTGAGTGTCGAGCTAAAACAGGGCGTCCACTTTAACAATTGTGACTCACTTGGTGTAGAATTCCAGAAGTGTCCTCAGGATCTGGTTGAGAAGGTCAGGTTCCAGAGAGTTCTGGAATATCTTGGCATATGCTGCTGGCTCAATTTGCTAGAAACACAGTTTTTTTAGTTAAAACTGTTGAACATCTGTTCCACTGACAGATGCACTGCTGGTTGCCTCGCTCTCTTACCCTCTATGTCTCTCTCTCCATCAATATCAGCCTCTTACATATTTTATGATTTACCTTCTCAGCCAATCGGTTCAGTGTAACAATGTTACAACCATGAGCATACCCATGTCTTACCAGAGTCTATTCAGCATTTGATTCAGTTTAGTTGAGATGTCAAGATAAACAGGTGAAATCCAGCCATATGTTCATCATTATTTCTATCAGCTAAATTTATCTCATCAGCAACACTTGGAAATTGAGCTGATGAAGAAAATAACTAAGGTCATAATCAGAAAGCCAAAGGCTGGGAGGTACCTATCATCAATATAGAGAAGATATGTGAAGCCCTTTGAGTATATACTACAGCAACTTTCTTACACATATATTTCCCACATGGCTCTTACCCTCAGATATTTATAAATCAGTTGGGGCTGACTTCCGATCTTCCGGAGGTCCGCCTCGAACTGGAAGCTGCTGGCCGCTGGAGGAGGTAACGCCACCATCTCGTAAGAAGACGACGTGGCGGTGGCGGTGGCTTCTGGGAGGCGAGCGGCAGGGTCCTGTCTGCTGACACCTTCCCTCGGAGCACCACTGCCCAATAGGAATACAGCTCTTGTCAAAAAACGACCAATGACAGCTTTGCCTCAAAAATAATAGGAAGCAATCAGTGACCCCTCCTTCTCCTTGAGTGTTAAAAGATTTATAATAATCTTTATATCTATTCATAATAATCTATAATATCTATACTAGTATCTGTGTAAAAGGCTAAAGTGGCTTGAGTTGAGTTGTAGCTACAGCTATATCATTTTGGTCGAAAAGTGGACCATTCATGAGAAACTTTCTAGTTCATGTTTTAATAGAGTTAATAGCTGCAGTAGAAAAGTTACACAGAGCAGGTTTAAAACTCGCTTTTTTGCATGCAAAAAAAGCAACGCACGATCTTTGCAATTTCCCATAGGAGATCATAGGTGACATGGATAAGCAGGCCTACGCACTGTAACATCGTCTGCGCTGGGACATCTGACATCTCCTCGATCTTCAAGATCTTGGCACTGGGGGACGTGGAGAGCGGAGAGGCCCGGTCACCGCCCTCCTCCGCCTGGCCAGGGGCAGAGGACGAGGAGGACGAGGAGGGCTTCTGGGGCGGGGGGCCCGACGCAACCCCCCTTGAGACCTCTTCTGTAACGAGAACCTCCCCCCCGACCTCCTCGATGTCGACTCTCCTCAGGGGTTTCTGTCGATGGGCAGCGTGTATGGGAGTTAATTGCAGATGGTTACTCAAAAGATAATGATGTATAGAAGGGCGGGATGGCAGGGTTGTTGTTGTTGTGATTATTACAACTAGCTATTTGGAATATTATGAATATTCCCAAATCTCCCATCGGGGATTAATAAAGTACATCTTAACTTATTAAATACATATTGTGTCAGTGTATAAAGTGCTTCACTACAGCAATAAAATGAACCCCGGTGACAGACTCACGGTTGACCGGAGATGAGGCGGTTTATCGATGGGCTGGACCGTACGTCTGGGCATGTTCTCCTCCGTACCCAGGAGGCCGGTCGTACCGGTTTCCTAACAAAAGCAAACAGAAAGACTAGGTATAAAACACAATAACGCTAATTTATACTGCACAGAAGTACCATACCATTGGTAATAATTTTGTTAAGATGTCACGCTATTTAATACCTGGGGTGAATGTAACTGAAGTGATCCCCTGCTAAATCTAAATCAAAAAATAATTGGTACATACAATTTGAATTTTCCGGAGTTCGTTCAGCGCTTGCTTGTTTCCAGGTTCGAGTTTTAGCAACTCCTGAAAATCTGTCAAATGAAACACACGATACACGGGTGTACAGGATTCTGTATAGTTGTTTCATTGAAGATGAAGACAACCAACCCATGAATAGAAGACTACCTCGCTGGGCCTCTCTGAGCTCCCCTAAAGCCAGTCGGGCTGTGCCTCTGCGGGCAAAGGCCTTGGAGTAGGTGTAGTCCAGGGAGAGAGCCATACCGCAGTCCTCCTCCGCCTCCTTATACCTGGAGGAGGAAGACGGCGAAGGTTTTATATGTTTCTTTACAGGTGAGTTTTGCATACAGCTGGGTTTTTATACACAGGTGAGTTATTAAAACGGGTGAGTTTTCCCATACAGGTGAGTTACCATGCAGGTGAGTTACCATGCAGGTGAGTTTCTACACAGCCAGAGGTGCCAGACTCACCTTTCCAGCTTGAGGTAGGCCATGGCTCTGTTGGCCGGCAGAAGGGCGTTAGTAGGGTCTGCCTCCATGCCTCCGGTGTAGCAGTCCACGGCTGCTTCGTACCTCCCCTCCTTGAAATACGCGTTACCCTGGAGACCATAGTCATAGCAACGGATCAGTACTACTACTACTAGTTTCTACGACGGAGACAGTTTAGCTTCACTAGGGTTATCGTAGAGCAGATTTAACAGAACTATACGGGTAAACATACTCTGTCTTTCTGCATGACTGCCTCTTGTCTCTTCTGCTGCTCCTCCAAGCGTTTCTGTTGTTGAGGGTCCATCACTGCCGGGGCCTCCTCTGGAGGGTTGGCCTGACTGGAGACGTTGGTGCCGTGATCCGCTATGACCTACAGTCACAACGGGGAGGTTATTAATGAGCAGAGTGTTATTACAGACGTGACCCAACTAAGAGGAAAAGACACCGCGTCACCTCCTTTATTTTCTTCACTTCCGTCTCTGCATCGAGGTTTCCCGGATCGAGCTTCAGAACCGTTTCGTAATCTATCGATGATGTATAACATGGGAAAGGTTAGCAAGTTTAGCAACATACTACCATAATCAAAAAAGCCATGGATGGAAGAACCGTGGATCCTCCTTCTTAAGTAACACCGTCAGGTTCACCTTCTAAGGCCAAGTTGTACTTCTTCAGTGCAACTCTTGCCGCCCCTCTGCGGGCAAAGGCTTTAAAGTAGTTACTGTCCAAGGCAATCGCCAGGTTGCAGTCAGACTCGGCCACGGAGAACCTGCCGAAAGCGGAAACACAAAGCTTTACGATATGATGTAACGAAGCAGGCACAAAGCTTTACGATATAATGTAACGAAGCAGGCACAAAGCTTTACGATATAATGTAACGAAGCAGGCACAAAGCTTTACGATATAATGTAACGAAGCAGGCACAAAGCTTTACGATATGATGTAACGAAGCAGGCACAAAGCTTTACGATATGATGTAACGAAGCAGGCACAAAGCTTTACGATATGATGTAACAAAGCAGGCACAAAGCTTTACGATATGATGTAACGAAGCAGGCACAAAGCTTTACGATATGATGTAACAAAGCAAGCACAAAGCTTTACGATATAATGTAACGAAGCAGGCACAAAGATGTGCCGTAGATTTGAGAGATGAAAAAGGACGTACTTTTTGAGTCTATAGAAGCAAGTAGCCCGGTTTGTGGGAAGAATAGGGTTGTAGGGATCCGCGCTCATCCCTCTGGTGTAACTTTCAATGGCGTCATCATACTTTCCTTCTTTGAACAGCGTGTTACCCTAAAAGTTGTTAGAGATAATCAATGAGTCCCAGCTGAAAGGTTCAAACCCCAATGTCCACAGTGTAGCTGTAGGTAGACTGTGGAACATCCAGTTCCCCTACCTAAAAGCGTCTGCTAAATGAGTAAATTGTCTTTACGTTTGAGTTTACATTTGTCTCCACATTGGAATGATCTGGATATTTGGAGGAACTTGCACTATGCCCAGTACTGTACCTTTTCTTTCTCAGACAGTGCCAGGCCGCGGTCCACCGCAACTGTGGCCTCTTCAGAATCTGAATCGGACCCCTCCACTGGACTTTCTTCCTTGTCGACTGCTGACAAAGCCTTGTCCTGTCACAACCAAAACACACAGCTTATTACATGTGTATATGTTGTGTGAACATTTATAGACATATATATATATATATATATATATAAAAAAAGGTTTTTACCACATCAAACTTATCCCATGCTCGATAGTCATAGGAATTAATTCTGGGCGTTTCCTTGGGTTGGTCCGTCGTCGACTGATCTGCTGTGGATGGTGTTGTCCTTCTCCTCTTCTTTTTGAAATCTTTGTTACGCACAGGGGGCAGACTCCTCTATTACAAGAGAGATGTTTTAGTGCGGTGGGACAAGGTTTTGGTTAACAGCAAAGTGCCAGCTTGTTACACAGATGTTAGATAACGGTTCCTACTTGAATCTCCTCCGTGCCGCCTGTCCTGAGCTCCTGGTCCTTCTTCTTCATGTCGGTCTCCCAGCCGTCCAGCTCTCTCATGAAGGTATGGAGATCATCTGCATTCTGGCGCATTTGAAGTTGCAACTCAATTGCTTTATTTCCGCTGGACATTTCTCCCTAGAAAATACAGATAATACAAAACCGACTGAGACCTATTTGAGAATGTCGATACGGGAACGTTAGTAAGTATCAAGTAAGATGACAGAAGAAGATGCAGAACAGGAATAGAAAACACTAAAACAAACACACAAACACACAAACATACAAACACACAAACATACAAACATCGCCCAAAGCTTTTAACTAACAACAACTTATCAACTCACCTTCGGTGTTTAACGGCTGACAAGTATAGAGCAACTAACAGAAACACTTGAACATGTGTCAACAATACTGCTGTGTGTTTACGTGAGGCGCCATGACAGCGGACTCCCAGCAGCCTTTGCGGCCATGACAGCGGACTCCCAGCAGCCTTTGCGGCCATGACAGCGGACTCCCAGCAGCCTTTGCGGGCTCGTTCTGCGTAGTTAAGGTCGCGATAATATAAAATAAAACCTATTTAGTTTATTTTTTTAAATCATATATTTATTGTTGTGTATGGTTCTGTGGTCATAATTATTTTGACTAATTAAAATTTTACTGACAAACGGGAAAAAACAACAACAACATTTGACCTGTCACGTGATTGATAAAGACACCAGAGATGACCTCTCTCTCCCCAGCGAACACCGGTCAACTTCACACCTCCTGCTGAACATCACCAACTTATGATCAGATCATAAGATCAATCAGCCAAATGAGATGGATCAAAGTAAACAGGAAGACGACTATGGATACAATCTCTTCCCTGAAAGAAACGCTGCGAAGCCCAAGAAGAGCTTCATCACTCAGAGCCTGTTCACGTTCAACCACAAGTGTCAGGTCATGTTACAGTTCGCCATGGAGACCAGTAAGGCTCATTAAAGTGTCTTTTCACTGCACTGTGTCATATAAGCTTACAATATATAATATATGCTTTGACAACGACATTGTCGTCTTTGGGTTTAGCTTGTGCTAGCCAACTTAGCATAGTGTTTTATGGTTTTAACAAGCTTGTATTAAATACTTTCTTACTCCAGGTCCATATGCAAAGCTGCTTCTTACTGCCATGAAAGGTTCTGGATGGTAAGTACATTATTTATTGTGTGTGTGTGTGTGTGTGTGTGTGTGTGTGTGTGTGTGTGTGTGTGTGTGTGTGATCAAATACTGCATACTTCTGCAATCTGTACATTTGTATCTTTGTTGCTGGACTTTCTATTCCTCTATTTGCACGCACCACATTTTTGTCCTCAGCAAATCACTGTGTGTTTAGTGTTGACCTAATACTCATTTTAAATATACGTTCTGAACTAAAGTTTTTCTTTACACAGTACAGTAAATAAAGACCGGCACTTCTCCTGTGAAGATTGTGATGGGAGTGTCAGTGGTGGCTTTGACGCTAATTCGTCTCAAGTAAGATCATTTATAAAATAAGAAATCATATGAAAAGAGTATTGTGACGTGGACAAAGAGATTATCTAGGATATAGAACTTGGAATGATCTCCATGGAAATTAAGATTTGTAGATATAGCGTGAACTATTTTTATTCTGCATGGTGTCGGTTCCTTAACCGCAAAGACATGAGCGAAGCTAATACATGTCATATGCATACATATTTTGTAACGCAGGGAAGAACCGCTCGGTCCATTAAAATAGTAAAAAAATACTTTCTATCGAGCACTAATGCAATGTTTGTCGCCATCTTTGTTTCCAGATTGTTTTGTGTCAGAACAACATTCACCAGCAGGCCCATATGAACAGAGTGGTCACCCATGAGCTCATCCACGCCTTTGACCACTGTAGAGCCCACGTAGACTGGTTCAACAACTACAAGCATCTGGCTTGTTCAGAGGTGAGGCACTCTCAGCTCATGACGCTAGGATTCATAAGCTTGAATTATACTTCACTATAGATTGCTCCATCAGCATTTCAACTAATTCAAATTATTGTGTAATGTCCTCTTTCTTTCAGATCCGTGCAGCTAATCTCAGTGGAGATTGCTCCTTCAGCAGTGAGCTTACCAGATTTAATTTCGGCTTGAAGAACCATCGCCAGGTACGCCTGCAGCAGGCCAATGCATGCACATTATGCACGTACAGTACATGTCTACCTGAATCTGGTATCACAGTGCATCTATGAAATTGCCCATGGTTTAGTTATAGAGTTACAGAGTAAAGTCTCTGAATGGGAGGAGAGCAGGGCTTTTTTTGGCATCCTTTCACTCTTTGGGACCATAGGATAGTGAGTCCCCAAATGTAGGAATGCTACTAAATGATTTGTATGAGAGAATACATTACAACAGGCCCACGACAGCCCCTAACCCAGAGCCCTCTGAAGGGCAAGGGAAGGATTTACTACGTGCACACGGTAGTAAATTGGGTCACCATAGTTAATTAGATTGTTTCCTCCGTCTCACCAGGAGTGCGTTCGTGGCCGCGCCTTGCGCTCCATCCTCGCTGTCCGGAAAATCAGCGAGGAAGAGGCGGGGAAAATCGTGGACGAGGTCTTCGACAGCTGCTTCAACGACCACGCACCGTTTGACCGCATTCCGCACACCAGCAAGGACGCCAAGTTTGCCACCCGGCATTATGAGAGCAGGGACCGATACTATGCTAATGTCTAATGCCGTCGTAAGCTAATTCATTTTCCAAGGGTGCTTTGTACAAAGAGACACTGAGAAGGCTTTTGGCGATGTAAGAAGAGGCACGACCAATAGGACGCTTGATCACGGGTCTAAAATGAACGCCCTTGAAAGGGAAATCTGAAGGGTAAAGATTTGTTTTGAGTGGGGGGGAGGGCTAATTCCTCTTCAAGGGGTAGATTTTTGTCACCAGTTTTTAATCGACTACTTGACATTTCAGTTGAGCGTGATATTGTAATGGTTCATTCGTAGCTGCTCAAGATTGTGATTGTCAAAGTCAAGTCAAAGTCAAAGTAAAAAAATAAAAAAATTGTCTTTTATTGCTGCATTTCCTCCAGTGACAACATTGACTTCCCTGTAAATAGAGCAGACTTGTCAATTAAATATTGATTCCTATCTTTCTTTTTGTATTTTTTTTTTCATTGATTTCCGGTCCCTTGAATTGGGAGTTAACAGTGCAACTACAATTTCCGTCTTTGCTTGGAAGGGCAAATTCCAATGCGTTTTTAAAATTAAAAGTTAACGTTTTACCACAACAAAACTCATGACAAATTGCTTTACATTTTTTCGCATATGGAATAGCATTGAATAGTTTCTATTTGATACTGACACACTAATTAAGGTTAGTTGAGTATGGGATAAAATCACTCCTGAGTAGGCTGCTACACAGTGGAGCCAACTAACGTGAAATGAGCAAATTACCACAATTTTCTATGTAAGAATTGAGTGCCTATGTCGAGGGACGTATTAACTTTGAAAACTGTGTGACCCTTGCACACCCCATACAGATTTTTTAATTAGCCACTTGTGTAAAACCTAATTGGTGACATCTTTATTGGACATTAGCATTTAAAGGACCTCTTTTTCTGTCCTCTGAGATTTATGAGGAAATTAGTTGGTATCATTATCTCAGCCACCATTTGCTGTTTTTCTGGCTATCTTAAAGGCTGCAGACTGCACTGTAATCAAGGATTCTCTTCAGTCTTTATTTTGAGAGTCTTATCACCAGCTTTTCTCTAAATAGTCGGGTCTATCGAAGACAAGATTATGAAAATTCACCCACTTTCAAGCACTTAACTAAATACTTGTGAAAACAATAGTAATTGCAAAAAATCTAGGCCTATTAAATTTTTATTTATGTATTTAAGAAGAAAAAAAAACATTCAATCCAGCAGACTGCTCCGTTTTCTTTAAAGCAGAATTAACAACAGCCGGCCTCATGTTCAACACAAGGGGTGCCTTTTATAGGATGTTTGATATCATTGGATCATTGCAGTAACCCCAGATATGGTCAAGTCATCCAATCAGTTGGTACTAGTCGGCATGAAGTGTTCGGTGTAGTACTATCTCTATCCACTGGGTGACGCCGTTGCCTTACCTAGCGCACGGAGCCGATATACAACACCCACACGTGCTCTCAGGGGTTCATTGATGAATTAATACAACCGATCTTATTAAATTACGTTTCAGGTGAAAGTCCGACCTGTCATAGGCCAAGACAATCAAGTTACTGCTGTGAGGAGCGCCTTTTCCATTTTATTCCAACTACTTAAGTACACGCCAACACCCACCGCGATCTAATTAGAAATCCGTTCACTAATCTGCTGTAGGACAACACATTAACCCCGGGAGCACCGATGAACTGCTCTCGTTAATTATAACCATGAACAATAAAGGACACCCGCATGGCTTCGTGAAGTTTCTCCTCGGGACTAGATTTGTTTAATTATTTAGACGTCAGTTAAGTATATTGGAAATGTATCTTGATTTTAAGATGTGGTGTGCATGTAAATATGTATTTACAAGAGGATGACACGTTTGATGGGAAACATAATTCAGTTTTTTTTATAAACTTGAAATTAATGCTATATAACTGGAAAGCGCCATCCCACCGCTGAGGTAGCCTGCACGCTGGGGGAATTGGCTGAACAAAGAGTAGGCCTATGCCTATTGTGTTGGGACCTATAGCCTAAGGAGGACAATTTCATTTTGTGATTGAGGACAGGTACATATCTAAAAATGTCCACCTTGAGTCCTGGGGGGCTGTTATTCTGTACGGAGTGTAGATGGTGCCATATTATCTCATGTTATGCCCCTCCCCCTCCTCTCCACTTCTTACCTTACTTTAAAGTTTCCATTCCAGATACAAATATTGGACATGCTTTGGCTACAGTTGTTTGTTTTTGTTCAACAATAAACATCTCAGAACTCATCTCATTTATATTAGTAGGCTATAACATAAGAGTAGAGAGCCCTGTTTAGGAATACAATGCAATTATTAATCACAGAGGTGTTCTTTCGACATGAGTGAATACTCCGGCACATGCGCACAT
>OOFB01019264.1:0-10531 GCA_900323305.1 Trachyrincus murrayi
TTATCAGTTGGAGAGATTTATTCCTTAAAGACACTCAGTCCTTCCTTCCCCCGTCTCTCTCCTGCTCCTTCCCGTCTCTCTCCTGCTCCTCCTCGCTCCTTCCTGTCTCTCTCCTGCTCCTCCTCGCTCCTTCCCGTCTCTCTCCTGCTCCTCCTCACTCCTTCCCGTCTCTCTCCTGCTCCTCCTCGCTCCTTCCCATCTCTCTCCTGCTCCTCCTCGCTCCTTCCCGTCTCTCCCTCTACTTTTACCCCCACTCCCCACCACCACCTCCTCCACCATCACCACCTCCTCCACCACCACCTCCACCACCACCACTCCGCCTCACTTTATACTGTTAGTCAACTGTCTGACTGCCTACTGCAGTCAGACAGTCAACAAATACTTTAAGTTTCTGTGTGTGTGTGTGTGTGTGTGTGTGTGTGTGTGTGTGTGTGTGTGTGTACCTGGGAGCGTAGTTTGGGTGCCTTGGAAAGCTTCATAATAGTGAGGTGGGGTTCGAACCCGCGGCAGTCTCCCTGGAGGAGACCCTGCTCCTCAAAACACCTCCGCAAAACCTCTGTAACACACACACACACACACACACACACGTGTGTCACTATGGCTAGCCCTTTAAACATTTAATCAGTAGGGGTTTTATATATATATAGGTTGACCATGCGAGGACACAAACCCACAACTAGTGTAAGGAATAAAGCTTGGACAAGCAACTTGAGATAACAAAGGTAGGATATAATCAATAGTGGGGGAGGGGAGAGAGAGAGAAAGAGGGAGAGAGAGAAAGAGGGAGAGAGAGAGAGAGAGAGAGAGAGAGGTAAAGTAGTAATGAGGAAGAGATATCGGTGGCAGGAAGGAGTCATGGTGAGGGACAGAAGACAGACTTCCTGTCCGTCTGTCTCTACGTGTCTGCCTCCCCGTCTGTCAGTTAATCTGTCCAACTGTCCATTCTCCATTCATTTGTCTTCCATTAAGGAGATAGAGCCATACTTCCACTTAGAAGGACTAATCAATATGTTATGATTTGTAAACAACAACAACAGCAGCAGCTCTTACAGAAAAAGCAAGTCACATTAGTTAAGGCTTTTGTTTTACCATCAATCCATGTTATACAACGTATTTATATATATATATATATATATATTATTACTTAATATAATGTAATGTACTCATAAATGGCTTTTGAATTACATTTCTGCTTAATTCAACCAACATCCTGCACTCCGATTTGTAGCATCCTTATGTATTGACAAAATGCATTGAATTCAACAAGAGTTATTGAATTCATTGGTAGAACTAATGTATCCATGGTCCCGGCTGAATGGTATTGAGCTCTGGTGTAGCAGAGGTGCTCTGGTATAGACAATAGACAATGCCCTTTAATGTCAGGGGAGCGCTGGACACACACACACACACACAGACACACACACACACACACACAGACACACACACGCGCGCACACACACACACACGAGCTGTGGCACCCTGCAGGTGACCCTTTGCAACACCCTCCCTGTGGAGGCGGAAGTACAGAACACCACCAGCCTTGATCAACAGAGAGAGGGTTACTGCTAAAGTTCTGATATGCCGCTACAGTTCATGTAAGTATAGCGGAAAACATTTTACAGATTCATACACACACACCACAGCAATACCGTGAACAGACATGAAACACCATGTGAAACTGTGGGGAGACAAATGATACGAACAGGAGACGTGACGTGGGGTGGCGTGGCGTGTGGTGTGGTGTGGTGTGGTGTGGTGTGGTGTGGTGTGTGTGTGTGTGTGTGTGTGTGTGTGTGTGGTGTGGTGTGGCATGGCATGGCGTGCGGTGTTACTCACCTGCCAGCTTCTCCAGGGTGTCTCTGTGCGGTCCCGAGGCCAGCCCTACAAACACAACCTCCTTCCTAAAGTGACCGACCCCAGAGAAGGGCAGCACCAAGTCCCGCCCAACCAGGAGCTCGGCCAATGACGGCATAGCCTTATCCAACGTGGTAGCGGCACTAAAAGGGGAAAAAAATGATATCAATAAACAGACACGCACACACAGGCATTCACCATCTAATCCTCTCTCCTCTCATATTACATAAGAGAGGATCTGGTTATTATGACACAGTCCTGCTCTTACTGCAGATTACCGGTCAGACCTGACCACGCCATCACAGGTCCTGAAGACAACTCCAATAAGTAAGTTGACATTGGAATGTATATACTTGTATTTAAATTTTTAATATTGTAATTTTTCAAATGGTTGTATATTTAATGTCTAACATTTTCTCACATATTCTCTGTTTTAATACGTTATGGCATTCAATAAGGTCTATACATATATATATATATACTATATATCGTATGAAGTATGAACATTTGTTGTTTTATTTCCACACAGAAGGCCTTCTGATAATATAATTGCCACTTCAACCAAAAGCGATTAAGTGGGTGTTTTTCATATGAAAAAATAAATAAATACAAATGTAGAACCTCTAGAAACGCTAAGACCTGGTGACCTTCCTGGAATAACTCAAATAATGTGGATTCATTCAATTGTGTGTTGACTTTTTATGTTGGGGAATCTTGAT
The DNA here is from genome assembly GCA_900323305.1 of Trachyrincus murrayi. Classification (NCBI taxonomy): domain Eukaryota; kingdom Metazoa; phylum Chordata; class Actinopteri; order Gadiformes; family Macrouridae; genus Trachyrincus; species Trachyrincus murrayi. The sequence goes on from OOFB01019264.1 coordinate 2,574, forward strand.
ATTTGCTACTCATCTCCGTTTGAGTAATCCATCATCCCCTGGATTTATAAAGAAATGTATTATGGAATATATGTGTGTGTGTGTGTGTGTGTGTGTGTGTGTGTGTGTGTGTGTGCTTGCGTGCTGGTGTGTGCGTTCACTTACAGGCCTACTTGCTCTTGATTGGCGAGATGAGTGACAAACAGGGTGATGTGCAAAGTGGGGACAGGGATCATAGCTTTGGCCAATCGGGGCTCCTGTTGAAGCACCGCCTCCTGGACCTCCACAACCGCTGCACTGATCTGTCACGACAGACGCCGTCACTTCAACGTCAATGTACATACGTCACACACTCATATCTGAGAAGGCCAGCACCTTTACCCTTTCCTTAAATCTCCCTTAAAGTCTGCCGCTCTACCTGCTCTCGTATGAACTTCTACATCACAAATCAGGCGTCGAAACTAGTGACATCATAGCATTATCTGTGATGAACCGTCATAACCACAGAATCCATTCTAAAAAAGGTATAGAGATTTGACTCAACTCCACCAGCCACGTGTCACGGCCATCCCTTAATTAGCTAACTTTCTACATACGAGAATATAAAAATGGAGAGAAAACATTAAACTCAAGATCCCTCAAAGCATAAGGTTAGGCTATGGCCGTGTCAGGTGAGGCAAGCAAATACTACAACCAACAAATGAAAGACAATGCTAATTCTATGTGTGTTTATATATAGGAGTGTCGGCCATTGGCCAGATCCTGACCTGAGCATTAGTGATGGGGATGGAGACAAAGTAGTTGGGGCGCTGGCTCTCTCTCTGCTTCTTACACTTCTCCTCCTCGCTGTCCACTCGCCCTCCGGTGTCCTCTCGCTGCCTCTTCCTCTCCTTCTGGGTCGACTCGGGCTTGGCCGCTGCAACTGAGAAACACCAGCAGAAGTCAGTTAAAGAGTAAGAGTAAAAACGCCAGTTTTTAGTCAGATAAAGAGATACAATACCTTTGAATGTCATGAAGTTGTACTTTTGTTGTCTTTTGACAATTGTTCGATTTTGTCAGCATGTTACCTTTGTTGTTGTTGTTTCTTTTACTTGTATTACATGATTGCCACACTCTGTATATGGCTAAGCAGAGCCCCGACTCCGAACTGGTTTAGAGGAATGGTTTTTGGAGCCGGTGAGGTAAGGACCGGCAAGTTTGCTAGCCACATTGTCAAGTCAATACCTGTTGTGTCTATCAACTGGATCTAAGATGAGATGTTCTTTATAGATGTTCTTTATACGCCATCGTTTCTCTTGAAACGATGCATATATATATATATATATATACGTACATCCCAGTTCCTTCCAAGCAGCAGAGCTCGCCAAGGCAAATGGAAGCTCTGACATCACGTTTGGTGAATGATCAACCGCCGGTGAGTTTTTCTTCGCCGTTTTTCTTCTCTCCCTTCTCATCCTTGTCTTCCTCTCTGTTGGGATATCTTTGGCTGCATATGAAGAAATACCAGAAGTCGAACACAGAGGCATACGGACATAAACGAAAGACAGACCAAAATCTGACAAAACGTGTGCATTAAAGAAACTGGTGGTGTGGTTGTGGTCAGTATACAGCGTTGTGTATAATACTCTTAAGTATATACAATAAACAGTTCCCACATGACGGCAAACAGCTTAGGAGCACATGATGACACTCATAACACAAGCCTGAGGTGTGTGTGTGTGTGTGTGTGTGTGTGTGGTCATATCCCTATCTAATGTTCTCATACTGTGTGAAAACAGTACAAAAAGTGTTTCAACAAACTTTCAAATCTGGACAACATAACATTACTTACACTGAACATATTCAGACAGAAACGTTTATGCACAGCAACAAAATGTCAAGCAGTGGTGCAGTAGTAGTATGTTAGGATGTGCGTTAGGCTAGGTGTCATATATATATATATAATACACAGTATATATATACATTGCTAGTGTTACTGTACCTATTATAGAAGATATTGGAGCAACAGTTGACCCCCAGGTGAGGGCGGATCACTCACCAGGCGACGTGGAGGTCGATGATGTGTGATGTGATGCTGGCTCCATCCCGCCCGTTGTCATGGTGACGACGTCCTTCCGACTTCTCTGTCCTACAGCAGCAGCAGCAGCAGCAGCATCATCCATGTCTACTACAGACGACCATAAATACGCTTCACAGCCTCTTAACGTGTGACTTAAGATCTGCCTAGGCTACGATCGGAGAGAAGTGTTCATAATGACCTCGGTTTTAACTCGGTGTGACAGTTGATATGGAAGTGATGCACCGCCAGACTTGCCCGTTCATTACGTTGTATGCCACAAAGTACGGAAAGTTAAACTCTTAACCCTAACCCAAATGTGCTGAAGTGGATTTTTAGTTTTATCTGGGATGAGAAACACCGGAGAGCGATCACCTGTTGAAAAGTCTCAAAGTTAAGTAAAGTAGGGCTTAGCGCTGGGCTAGCCGACTAGCTCTGATTTAGCCGTAATGTTTTGGGGTTTGTTTTTAACTGAAAGTATAACGAATATAAGTGTACCCGAGAGCGTCAAGTACAGACAACGCTCGTTAGTTTAGCAGCGGCTCAGTGTCGAGATGTGAATGATAATGCCATCGTGAACGCGTTACACGGGACGAGCTAGCTAGCATGCTAGCATGTGCTGCTCCTCCAACTCCCGGAAGCCGCCGTTTGTAAACAACGCGACCAGAGCCGTGCTTCGAGGGGGTTCGGCAAACGGGGTGTTGCGTAGGACTTAATATACATGTCCTATACATTCAGCTAAACAACTCCGAAAAGTTGTATATAGCCTACCGTCGGTCCCATTTGGTTATATCACGACATAACATAACCTTAGAACAAAACAGCATTTGTGAATGGACTGGTGGACTGTGGTCGCGAATGGCTAAAAGTAGCCGAACGGTGTTGATCAGCAGCTCTAGTACGAGCCAGGTAAGGGGGCGGAGCAGTGGGCTCGTAGAGCTACACCTGTGCTGCTTGTGTAATTGCTTGTGTCACTATGGAAAGCCCTTTTAACGTTTGATCAGTAAGGGGTAGTAGCAATTGTAGATATCAACAATTGATTTTTGACTAGAACTCCAAGCCAACATATCCATAATGTAATTTAGATGGTAAATCAATGACAAAATATGCTGTCCCAATCACCCAAATATGTATTTTATGGACCAGGTTACACAAAAGGGAATGCTACACATCCTCAGAATATGGTAGAACCGTACTTCCTTCTCATATGTTTAGGTAACATCCTAAGGATCACAGAAATGTTAAGATTGTACCACTGTACCACATGTATAATGTGTTGCGATAATTTTTTGGATGAATGGCAAGAATGCTTACACAAAGCGGAAATACAAAAATTGTTGCAATCACCCTTAAGTCACATTGATTCTCTCTAAATTCCTCCCAAACGTCCAGATTATTGCTCATACCCTGTAATAATAGAATGGGTACCCAGCAGTTAAAAAATAACTACAAGTTCTTTGTAAGATCCCGAATTGTTACCCCCTTCTTGTTCCCCAGTACCTACATATAAGTATTAGTACCTCTGCTGGTACACCCATCTATCAGCGTTGCGGTCATAATAACGCACACCCGGATCACCAATGTGGTCAGTTCCTCCACGGACCGACGAGTCACTGGAAGCACTGCTATTACGACCACGGGTGTCTGACTCTGCACTGTGGCCATCGCCGGGGCTTTCGCCGACACTTTCGCGGACAGAATGTTCGAGTAACGTGGCGTGCATTTCAGTGATCGCCTGGTTGTTCATGTCGCAGGACACCAATCCATGCACGGTGTCGTGGTAGAAGACGTTGACACTCAACACAATGTTCCATTTCTTGAGGGCTGGCAACCCTGGCTTTTGGATGGCTCCTAGGTTGGGTTCCCGCATGTGATGCATCATCACCAGAATTACACGCTTGCATCTCAATGACTCTACAAAGGGGAGGTGAGAGGACCTATTAGTTACAGTGGACTGGACAAGCATTACATAATGATGAAAAAAAAATCACACTGATCCTGTGAGTGATTGCCGATCATTAGGGGGCATGCTGCGCTTCAATGTGTTGGAAGGGAAATGAAACCATGGCCGTTTACCTGGATGCTTATACATGATGCTCTCCAAGTCTGACTCAATCCGTGACGTGATTGGACAGAACACAATGATGAGGTGGGGGTCATTGCGTGTCTCCACCAGAGTCACTTTTCCCTGGTTCCTCATGCGTTCCAATAGGGTGTTTTCACAGTCTAATGTTTTGCCGTTTACAATAGACAGGAACTTTACAGTAGGGAGTTCTGAAAAGATGAGTGTGAAATTAAAACACTGTAGTTCTGTACAAATGAAATAGAAAACAATTTCTAGACATATTTCTGATTAATGGACCTGGATGCTTAAAATAGTAGACAGTACTGGACATTTGTAGTTTTTTGGTAAAGGTATTTTGGGATATGTTATGTTGCCGTCAACGATTTCATGCTGTGGTGGCAACAAAATCAAGGGCGCCAAAACTTCAGGTGGATGGTAGTCCGTGTGATGGCTTATAGTCGTGTGCGTTTAGATTGTGTTGATTACTTACTTTTAGTCGTATTTCTCTCCTGTGTGGCGACAAGGGATGGAACCTCTGCAACAGGCCGTGCATCATGGGCTCTTGGTGACCCGTCTGGGTCAGCGTTGCTGGAATGAGGTGCTGGGTCAACACCTTCTGGACTGGAGCCTACATCTGGCTTCACTTCTTTTGAAAAACTAACTAAATAAAATAAGGAAACAATAGTTAGATATAGAATAGATTTATTTATTACCAATATTGCTTAAACATTTTTTTTTAATGTGTTCATTTATTTTTAATTGAAAACAAATCTCCTGCATCTTTTGAGTGACAGAACAGTTTGTCACAAGATTGGTTGTCATAACAACATAGGTTGTAGTATGTTTACCTTTGAAGGAAGGACGATAACTTCCAAAATAACCCATGATCCCACCAGATGTACCTGGCAGAAAAGTTTAACAATGCCATGAAGCATTAGAATACCTTCAGCCGAGCCCCACAATTTAATTAATAGCAAGTATATTATTGCGTTCACTACTTGCACATTGTCCTTATTTGAATGCAGCTTATACTACTTTGACATAAGGAAAACTACTGCCACCAAAATGTAACAAAGAATTTACCCATTAATAATATACATGCTTAAAAAGACAGCGTAATGCTTCAAATGTAAAAGTTATAATTGTTAGGCTATATATAATGGCCCTTTATTATTGTGAAATAAATCAATTCTCAATAGGTTATGGTTTGTCACTTAGTTCACTAGTTGCTAATATAATTATTACTAAAAATAAAACCATTCTGATAGCATTATCATCATTAATGGATTGTCATAAAACATAAGGACATTTCCAGGGCAATAACACTTTGGTTCCTGTGTTCCTTCCTGGGGAATCAATACAGCATGGATGGTTTTACGGTATATTATTTTTGAGATTATTTAAAGGAAAACCAAACACACTTGTTTGAGCTAGTCCCCTCCCTGCCCACGGCCGACATAAAAAAAAAAGCATACTTCTGTCACACTTCTGGTAGACACTTTCTTCAGTTAGGGGCCGGGCTGTATTGCTGTTCAGGCTTTCGCTATCTCCACTCGCTGCAATCAGATTGGGGGGAGATTTGGACCAGGATCAATCCATGGGGTTCCACATACCTAGAGGCATACTATTAATAAGGCTATTGTGGAGCGTGTGTGGTTGGTGGCTGGTTTAAGGACTGCTGGTAGGATAATCAAGGCCCACAGCTGGTTAAACCAGCCACACACACTCAGGAGGAACGCGGACATGTCAGCACGTTACCACCTGCTCTGCCTGCAAAACTATTCTCAACAACCGCTGCCTGTGTCTTGTGGTCGGCGGAGCCCAGAAAAGCCACAGCAATTATCTATATAATAGTGTTTTGAAATAAGCAAAGTCTCAATAGGTTGCGGTTTGTCACTTCAACTCAATTAAAGTGATCACTTTAACTCAAGAAAATAGTTTTAGAAAAATAAAAACATTGCGATAGAATTGTAATATTTTTTACTATAACCATCTTTCTCCAAGAATGCACACATTTTATAGGGCGGGTATGGCCACTGAATATTTGACTGATTCATGTTTACATTTCCAGAATTAATCTCTCCAAGAGTTATCTTGACACTGAGGAGGACAGTACATGTTGGACTTGTTGTTGAGACAGAGATTTTCAGGGCAATAATTCCACACATACCTGTTGTTCTTGGTAGATCCCTACCCTGTTGCATGCTGCTTCCTGTGTGTGCTCCTGTGGAGTCAACAAAGCACACGGTTTATGGCATAGGATTTTTTAGACTTTTATTTTAAGGACTTTCATGAAAGGGAAGTAGTAGGGCAATGGTGTTTTTATCTGCCTCATGTTGTATAATGCATTTTCTGTTATGTTATCTATTCTGTATTGCACAATAACTAGTATACATGATGATACCTTTGTCCGCCTTACAATCCTTGCTGTGTTCCTCCAGCACCTCCACGTGTGCGTGCAAAAATGTATGGATATTTTCCAATTGGGTCATCAAGTCCTTTATGATCCCCAGGTAGTCAGTCAAGACACCATGCTCTGATAGCGCATCTACAGACATAGAGCTGCTCAATAGCAATACAACAATATAATGTAGACATTACAAGGGGTGTGAATGCCAGTCAAGCGGACATTATTCAGGTTTTATACGCACCGGTCAAAGATTCTGCACGGATGAAAGCTTTCAAGTCTTTCAAAAGCTCACCGATTGGCCTCTAGAAAAAAAATAATTCCACAAAAACAAACATTAGTTTCAAGTTTGATTTGCCATTTGTAACTAACTAGTACCTAGGAATTATTGCACGCTTGGTTGTCACAGCTTACATAAAACATATAATACACAAGGAGCAAAATAGGGCGAGACAATATAATATAGACACCTCAGTAAAAGATATGTTGTACATGAATGTAGTATTAGTAGCATTTCAATTGTTCACGATACACGTTGCCTGTGAATTATCAAATTATGAATTATATATCAAATAAAATCTGCTAATAATCCTAAAAGCGAACTGCTACTTCTTCTTCGTCTTCTTCAATACAATTGCCATTACTTCCCAAAAAGAAATACACTTAAACACCCACAGTCCACTTATTATCTCAGGCCTGTAAAAGTCAAACTTTGCACTGACCTGCTGGTGTATCAGTTCATAAACAGCCTTTCTCTGCCTGAGTTTCTCAGGGCCACAGAGCAGTTCACACAGATCTTCTCTGGTCAATGACCGGATGTCTTCGTCACTGCGGTATTTTGCTTCTGTCCAAACAAGCAGGTTTAAACCACACAATGTAGGCTATTAAAACCAGCCATGTTGATTATTCTTTAGTTTAGATGTCTGGCCGATCCCTGATTGATGTTCACATCACATACGTACCACTACTAATAGGCCTCATCATAATCATAACAGGGCCTGTACCTCAGAATGCATCATGGGAGTTTTTGTTGGTGATGATACTCCGCCATATTGAGAGGAGCTGTACAATCCTACATCAACTTAAATATACCTTAACCTAGGCTAATGAAAACACGATGATACAATAATGATACATCATTTCACGATTAATTACATAACAATGACAAAAAACACATTACTACCAACACAATAATAACACTCCAACGCTCCTATGCTTCCAAAATGGAGGCGGCCATTGCGATGTGACGTCACGGTGTACAAGCCTTATATAATCGTGACCGACTATAACAATACTTTTTTCTTCTTCTTGTTGTAGCATATGCTTAAAAAGTACATCTATAAAACAAACAAAATGACAAAGAATATTAAATAGGAATCCAGCCTGAAAACGGATTCGAGGTAAGGAAGCTTCCTTACTTTCGAGTTGTTCTGCTACGTTTGGGTAGCTGT
>OOFB01019264.1:18026-32228 GCA_900323305.1 Trachyrincus murrayi
CACACAGAGACACACACACACACACCACACACACAGACACACCACACACAGAGACACACACACCACACACAGACACACACACACACAGACACACACACACAGACACACACACACTACACACACACACACACACACACACACACACACACACACACACACACACACACACACACACACACACACACACACACACAGAGACAGAGACACACACACACTACACACAGAGACACGTGTCTGTGTGTCTGTGTGTCCGGAGTGTGTCTGTCTCTGTGTCTCTGTGTGTGTGTCTGTGTGTGTGTGTCTGTGTGTGTGTGTCTGTGTAGTGTGTGTGTGTGTGTGTGTGTCTGTGTCTGTCTCTGTGTGTGTGTCTGTGTGTACACGTGTACGTGTGTGTGCGTGCGTGCGTACCTGTCCCTCTCCTCTCCGGTCTCGTCCAGCACCCAGGCGTAGGCAAAGGAGGCCTTGCCGGCCTTCTTGGACTCCTGCTCGTACTTGTGCATGGTGCGCTTGTTGACGTGACCCAGCAGGTACAGCAGATGGCCCATCAGGGTGCTCTTCCCCGCGTCCACGTGACCTGCGGGTGGGGGGTTGGAAAATGAGGACGGGATACGAGTTGGGAAAGAGAGAGAAAGGATGACATCAGTATTAAGTATGATGAAATGGACTGAGATGGGAGCGAAGATGTTCATTTGTGTGTGCACGCGTGTGTGTGTGTCGTCCCCTCCCTCTCCCTGCTCCCTCCCTACGTTTCTACGTCATTGGGAAGTGTTGCATTTCAATCATATACTGTGATTGACAGGCAAGATGGACTCCATGAAACAATCACGGAAGAGATGCCCTGATTGGTCAGAAATGAGCCGGGAGCGGTCTCCAATCTAAACGGACTCACACAGAGGCAGGCGTGCAGTCGACTCAGACGGATATTCTCACAGCGCATTGTACTCACTAATAGTTGACGGATGGCTGTGGCATTTCTAACAAATTACACTAAAATAGTAGTTCTTAAATCTTACCTACACAGCACCTTTAAATTGTGTGTGCGTGCGTGCGCATGGGTGTGTGTGCGTGCGCGTGTGTGTGTGTGTGCGAGTGTGCGTGCATTCCCACCCACCGATGACGACCAGGTTCAACAGCAGTTTGCCGCCCTGCCTCTTCTCCAGCGCTGCCTTGATGTTGATCTGTTGCTTGGCCTTCCCCGGGGTACGCCCCGGGGTGGAGACGAACGACTCATCCCCTCCTCCTCCTCCTGCCCCTTTAGAGGGCGTCTCGGGTCGCTTGGACGGGGTCTCCGGCGGTCCGGCTGCCATGCCCGGCGCAGGGCTGGCTCCTCGCCGCGCCGAGGCACCGGTGACGCCGTTGTCCTCGGCGCTGCAGGGAGAAATGCGTCGCTTTCTGTTTAACGAAGATTTGAAGACTCCAGATGCCAATCGTCCATTGTGTCATGTACATCATATACTGGACATGAATTTCTCCACACATAGTAAGGGACACATGATTATCTCAACATTGCATATGACTATTACAGATTCAACATATTTTCCCAAATGCGTAAAAGCGCGGTTACCTCGGGACATCGAAGCCCATCGTCTGCTTCTTGCCGGACACGGTCATGCGGGCCACTTTCGGCACCACCTCGGACTCCAGCTGAGACGAACCTCTGCCTTTAGCTGAGCCGGGAACACAGACACAGAGATCCACTCTCACCGACCGACACATCATCACTCACCGCAGACCGTATCTACAAATGCTCCCCCCCGGACAGCGCGTATACCTGTATTCAAACTCAAGGAACGTAGTGGTGTACCGATCGAGCTCTGATGCACATGCGACACATGAGACACGTTTTCTGTACCGGCCGCAGCTACACCTACGATGCTAGATAGTGAAATACCAAAATATTCCGTTTCTCTGGGCGGTCCGCATTTCCCAAAAATGTTCGAATGCTAGGACCAATCAGCGCTCGGGGGAGGGAGTTTGCCAAATTAAAAAAACCAATGGCGGTGCCCAAGGAACGTGTAGCAATCAAAAGGTTTTTATCTGAAATAGACTGAACAACGACGTTAAAAGATGAACAGAAATCTGCACGGAAGGCCTTTCTCAGATTAGAATATGTTGTATGTATGTACAGTATATCAATTGCTGCCCAGTCAAGGGCACACTGATATCCACTGCCAAACGCAAACGTGAATATTCGGATGGTCTCACGAGGCTAGGGAAAATTACCAACAATTGATCTTTCCTACTCATCTTACCCTTCATGAATATTTTATCGAGTGGGGGGCCATGTGCGCGTGTCAGGCTGCACCTTTATCTGATCAACCTGATCTATCTATCTGGTCCATGGCGTGCAGAAGTCAGCCACGGTTGCCGCTCCTGCTGTGTCATCGCCGTCCCGAACTGGTTGACAGTTCCAGTCATAAACAGACCCACAACTGATTCATTTCGACTGGGCTGCACGGCCAAGCCCTGTGCAAGCTGTGTGTGTATGTGTGTGTGTGTGTGAGTGTGTGGGGTTACATCCTGGCTCGGAAAGGGTTAATTTCAGAAGTGACAGTTGCCCTCCCATCTCCTCGCATGTAGAGCAGCGTGTGACACAGCGTTTCGCAGGATGATTCTTTGAAAGGCGTGTCAGCTAGAAACCATACAGGGTTGAGAGGAGTAGATGCATTGTTGAACAAAACACACACAATTGATGTAATATATAAGAGAAACATAACTAAAATAAAAAATTATCCCCTTAAAAGGAGGCTGGGTCATATCAAAAAAGGCATTCTTGTGGATTGTCGGGATAGCGATGAGGATATGGTAATCATAAGCATAGTGATATATATGATATACATATATCCTATATATCACTATGCTTATGATTTAAGAGTACCATTATAAACAGTCCAACTGAGGATCATTAAAGTATGTGGTTATTTAACTACAAACAAACAGTATTTCTCTGCCATTTCAAAACCATAATTTATTTATAATGAATTATAAATAGATTATTACTAATTCCATGAGTCAATAACTTTACGATACCATTTCCGATAAACAACAACATTTTAATACTTCCCAGCCCTTCTCAGTATGCAAAAAGACCTGTACATGCATACAAATACTAGAGAGAGAGAGAGAGAGAGAGAGAGAGAGAGAGAGAGAGAGAGAGAGAGAGAGAAAAACCCAGGGGAAAGACAGTGAGACCCAAGAGTATTATTATTAATGGACTTTCTCTAACCTAACTTTCTCAGAATGACTGAGTCCTTCTCAATCTGAAAGAATGATTCACACAGCTCACGAAACCCCAGATAGCTTCAAACTCGGGGTAAGAAGACATCAGAAACATGCATAGTGTGCATGCATTTCCACTGAGCTACACCTCAGAAAAAAGAAACTGGAGGGAAGAATCCAAATAAGATGTCCAGGTATTGAGCTATATCTTGACCATCTAGGAGAAGAAAGACCAAGCCAGTCATTCTAGCGTACCCTGAGAACACTTCTTATCGGGTTGCAAATGTGTGCTTTTGATTGGTCCCGAATGCTATAACTTTATAACTGTTAATATTTGTGTCTGGTTGATTGATTAACCACTTCATCTAGATCTAGATCTGCAATGACACCAGTATGTCATGTGTTAGTTCAAGCGGTTCTTACTACCAGTGGCAGCTCCTGAGCTGGCCACTTGGTGGCGTGGATGTTTGAGAACACCCATAGGGTGAGGGCAGACATGTTTTTATGTCACCGTTACTAAATAAGGAATTTAGTAATTTATTTCCTGAGGCACTTTGACGTCACGACGAAGGGATACCGGCGGCGAGGTGTGTGTGGAACTCCGTCTGGGCAGCGGTTGATGATGACGATGGCCGCGTCCGAGAGAGAGTTAAGCTTCTCGGGACACTTATGGTACAACGCCTAGAGCAGCGGGCCACGGACCGGCACCGGGCCACGGACCGGCACCGGGCCGCAAAGCATTTGCTACCGGGCCGCGAATAAAAAAATAGGAAATAAGACGAGCCTAAAATATGGCTTAATTGCGACCGATGAGTCGCATGCTCCACTTTGCGAAGAGGGGTTTTCTGCAATGAATGCAACGAAAACTAAACCACGGAATAGACTGGACATAAGGAACACACCCCGGGTGTCGATGTCTCCTGTCACCCCCTCCCCCCCCCCCCCCCCCGCCCCCCCACCCCCCCCCCCCCCTCAGCCGGTCCGCAAGGATGTCGTCAACATTAAAGCGGTCCGCGGAGATAAAAAGGTCGGGGACCCGTGGCCTAGAGTATATCTCATTCTGGTGCATTTAATGTCGGCTGTACCACGAGCCACTCGCTGTCTGCTGCCACCCAGTGGTTGGGGGTGTGTAGATTCAGATAAATGCTGTCACGGGCCAGGTGCCATGCGCCCCAGCAAGCGCCTAAATCTTGTATTGAAGAGGAGCGAACTGAGCACGTACAACTTTACGAGAGTCAATGGCCAAAGATTCCTGCGCCCCAGGCCGGAAAAATACATAACCTATCAGTAACTTTATATAATATTTACTCTACTCTATATAATATTTACCTTGCTCATTTAAAACATATATACATATTTCAAAGTAATTTTTTAAAAGTCTTATTCAATAATGTGGGGAGTGGTGGGGCGACGCCCTAGCGCCCTCTACTGGTCAGCCGCCACTGCTTAGCACTTGAACTAACATAACTGGGTCTTTATTAGGGTACATGTTAGAGTTGGGCGATTTTAAAATAGAGCGGTATATCACGGTGGTATACAATTTTGACGGCGTCCATATCAATATGTCTCAAAATATGTCTCTCGTTATAAGTGTTTGATTAATTGTTTTCACACTTTCTCTAACTGCCACTGATCTGGGGTCGTGCTTACTGTCCGCTGCTGTCATTTGAGCCTAGAGAATTTTATCTGAGGTCAGCCAATCAGTGGGCTGTGCTTGGGTACGAGGCACGAGCCTATGATAGTTAAGGTGCTAAAAAGCGCTGGCGGATTTCTTTCTTACTCAGATGAGCATGAATGAGTAAGGTACAATTATGTCTCAAACTATATCGGCATACATACAGAATATGGAGAAAAAAACCATGAAATACGATGCTATTTCTGTTCTCAAGCTGGCTAGCTACGTCGCCTCATCTCCCGGTGAAGCACCCCGCTTGAGGCAACCGATAGCGAGACATAATGCCAGAGGTGGGAAGTAACAAAGTACAAATACTTCGTTACTATACTTAAGTAGATTTTTCAGGTATCTGTACTTTACTTAAGTATTTATATTTCTGACGACTTTTTACTTTTACTCCCTACATTTTAACACAAATATCTGTACTTTCTACTTCTTACATTTTGAAAACAGGCTCGTTACTTTCGTTTTAATGCATTTGAGGTGAATTATCGATTATTTTTATTTTGCATCATTGCGCGCATGAAGACTGATTTCAAACTAAATAGATCGGACAATAGAAAAGACGACCCCTTGGTGTGCATATCATGTACAACGTAAATAGACGAATGCGACGGAAAATCCAAATCGAAACGAAATAGCAGAGACAATGCAGGAGAAAGGGCTGAAGGCGTCATGTCCATGACTGGGAGAAGAAGTCATGTCCATGACTGGGAGAAGAAGTCATGTCCATGACTGGGAGACTGGGAGAAGAAGTCATGTCCATGACTGGGAGAAGAAGTCATGCTAGTACCGTCAGTTTTTGTTGTTGTTCACGCTGAATACATTCAGAATGGCAGTAATAGAAGTTTAAATAAAGTTCCTATTCCCTTATATTATTATATGATATTTATATTATATTAATATGACGTGAGGTTCCGTTAGCTTTGCACAAAAACAGCCGATTTAAAAATTACTTTTTACTTTTTACTGTGTACTGTGAGTACTTTTCAGAGCCTGTACTTTTTTACTTTTACTTGAGTAAAAAGTTGAATCAGTACTTTTTTTACACAAGTATCTGTACTTCTACTTAAGTACAGAATGTGTGTACTTTTGCCACCTCTGCATAATGCTGATTTAATAATTCCTTTCCGCTTACAGGCCTAGCCTAGCCTACAAACACAAAGCTATAAATCGCAAGCTTATGAAGGTCATGATTCATCACTAGTCTATTACTCAAACATGCCTAGTTGCCTTATACTGGATTTGTTAATGGGTTTCTTACGTATGAAACAAGAACGGGGAAAAAAGTTAGACGTTATAAAATACGCTCTCGCTTAATTATACAAGTTGCTTTTTTTTAATAGTTGAATCGTAAACCTCAATGTTTTAGGGAGAGGTTTTAATGGTTTTAAAAAATGGATATCGCCCACCTCTAATATGTGCAGACCCAGATACTATGCGTTAATGTGTTTTTGATGCATTTTAATTAACTGGTCTCTCTCGTATTAGGGTAAGTTATCTTTTCAGGTTGGGTACAGTATGTTGGACCCGTGTGCAGAGTAGTGATGTTCAACCAAACTCATTGCGAGTCCTTGCGGTCAAAAGATAAATAAATCATTCAATCTGAGTTACGGCCATAGCAAAATTAAAATGACAACTGAAGACAGGTGTTGGGGGGTGTCCATGAAGTCGTTTATATTCCAACCTAGCCTTTTCTGACGGGAAAGCTAGATACGACGAACGTTATGATCTCGTCACTGAGGCAAGAACAGCACACACAGAATTGCCCCTGTATGAAAACTAAAAGCATGAACCAAAAGAAAACTAATCAAGTATAATGACCATCTTTAGGAACTTGTGTGTTTTTGTCAGATCTTCTAGCCAATACTGTGGCCTGGGGTAAAACAGACAGCCCTGTTTTATATCTTCCAACCCCCCCGGGGTCTCCCCCTTTCTCTCTTTTTTTTGGTTTTAAACTGCCACATACGTCTCAAACAGCAGCACTTTATTAGTTCTGCAAACACAACTGACTGATCAATTTGCGGGGCTGCCTTGGGGGCAGCCTTTTGCTGGGGAAAGCGGGAAAGAGAGAGAGAGAGTGGGGGGGGGAAAAGCCATAGAGTGGAAGAACCGGGTACTGAGACGGCCCACTCCAGGATGTTGTGCGAAAGATAGGTAAAGATAAACTGGTCGCAGCCTCCCATCCAGGATTTCAAGCAGGGGACCCTAGGAGGAGTGGATGATTCACCTGTACGCCTTGGCCCCAGGGCTCAACTGAGCACAGGATGGATGAAGGGCTCGGCCCAGGATATGCAAATAACATCTCTCACACACACACACACACACACACACACACACACACACACACACACACACACACACACACACACACACACACACACACACACACACACACACACACCACTATCCCCAAATATGTACACAAGGTGAACACGCAAGCCTAAGGTAACAAGAGCTCTGGGGTTTGAAAAGAAAACACAGGACTGCCTTGTACCTTTCAGAGGCGTTGAGGGAAAGATAAGTGGACGATTAGAGATGGATTCAAAAGAGACGGAAGAGCTACATGGAAAGAGAGATAACTAAGAATCAGAAGCGTTGGAATCATGTCATGCAAATAATTAATTAAGCATCAAGTGAATGAAGTGGATCTTGTGTTGATCTCATACTATGCGTCATCGTTAGCATCTGTAGTGAGTCACTAAGAATGATGTAATGTTTCAATCACACCCCGACCAGTAGAGGCCACTGTGACTAATGTAATCATTTCCAACAGTGCATTGAGAAAATTACATTTTGATTATGCTTTAACCTGTTTGAACTTTAAGGACACAAAACTAACTTTGTGTGTATTTGCCGTCTCGGCAGCCAATCAATTGCTTTGCTGATGCTTACTGCAACTCCCCTTAGTAATACCTTGTAGAGATGACGCTGTTTCATGTCCAAACTAATTCAACTAGTTCAACAAAACACAGGGACTCCTTGTCAAGTCATCGATGTGGTACCTAAATTGCAATTGTAATTAATCTTTCATAATGAACCAACAACCTTTTTTTTTTTCAAATGTTTCCTAAAAAACATTTAAATTTAATTAAAAAAATATATACCACAAATACATTTACCTCCTGGCTTTTTACTGCAGCGAAAGGTACCAGACCACTACAAAGAATCAGTATTGTGCAACACCAAAACACACATCCTCCGGCCAGTCTGAGAAGACGCGATGTGAATGTTTTCCAATGTCTGCCCCACAAAGCACAAAAAGGATGCCTTGCAAAAAACGATACTGTGCAGCAAAGACATGATTTGATCTTTACAAGCTGAGAGCCATGACGAGATTTTTCCTACGTAGGTGGTGTCAGCCTAGTACAAGAGTCAAGTGATTGGCTGTACACAGCCATGTGCACGGTGTGACATTTTCTCCCAGAAATCAGACTTCCGGCACAAACCCACACAGCTGCTCAGCTGCAGAGAGCAGGCCGTGGTGGTGACTGGACACACACACACACACACACACACACACACACACACACACACACACACACACACACACAGCATGTGCCCCCCATTGTGTCACACAATCAAGTCAAGTTCATCACGCTAAAGTTAAACATCTACATGAGATGTGTAATCCATTTCCAAACATCATTATGTGACACTGACTCAAAAAACAACAGCCATCTCGTCTCATCAGGCTTGGTGTCTCCTCACCGCCACCATGAGTCTAGTATTATCCATCATCCTCGCTTCCCCCGGGCGAACCAGTCAAAGGTGTAACAGCCTCAGGGTCCACCCTGCTCGGCTTTCTGCACCTGTGCAAAGTTTACGCGCGCACACACCCCTCTCGTGTGTGTGTGCGTAAATCTAATTAACAAGTATTATATATAGTAACTGTGTTTTAATGGAAGTAACCAAACCAATCTGAATTACACAAAGACTACACAAAGATGAGTCAGGTGCATGTTTATAAAAAACACACAAACTCTCTCTCTCTCTTTCTCTCGCACACACCCACAAAACGATCCACCCAGACGGAGTTTGTAGATTATATAAATGATGTCACTTTTATTTTGAAATGGAAAAAAAAAAACCACGTTCTGCACTCTTCATCCGTCCACACCCCACCACAACAGAGGTTTTCAAAAAATATGTTTCATACATTCAAGGCTACATTTTTATTAGTGATTAATACAGACATATTTAAAATAATGATGGTAAAATGTAAAACCTGCATTACACAACTGTTTAATACTGCGTTGTGTGTCTGTGTGTGAGTATGTGTTGCGTGTGGGAAATTCTCCAGGTGTTCTGTGCACCACAATGTCTCCCCATGAACCAGAAAAAGTAAAAACCAGAACAATGGTTAACTGATCCATATTCCAAAAGCTGGTTCACACCTGTGAATATAATCAACCCCCTTTTTTAAGGGAGATGCTCACAGCCGCCTGCCTTCTGGCCCCTTGAACTACGACTTAAAAAAAACTATGAAGTTAAAGAAACTATCGTGCCAGGACTAGAAGCTAAAAAAATGAGATCGGCCTACATTACATGGATTTAAAAATGTCAAATGCTCAATTAAAATCTAACAACTGCTTGCAAATACAAAAATAGAGCCCAGTTTAAAAAGTATCTACAATTAAGTAAATCCATAAATGCTATGCAGAATAAAGAAGAACAAATTCTTGGGACCATCTTTTGTCCTCAGTGCTGATGATTTCCAAGCTGCCAAAAGTGCTTTGACATTATCATATTCTCTGTTTGACACCATCGGACTTGTTGGTTTTGCCTTGATCCACAGGTGCTACCCGAGGCCACAAGTAACTTGTCACTTTGTCATGCAAAATCTACCTGGTAAAAGCCTTCTTCTGATTGGCTCGGACAATGTCATCGGGGGAGGGTGTGTCAAAGCGGAAGGGCTCGATTGGCGAAAGCTGGTTCTGATGGTCTTCGGCTTTGACCTGGTCTGAGCGAGAGCTGCACAGGAACGCCTGGTAGTAGTTTTCTAGACGCTGGCTGGTCCTCCCCAGCCTGTGCTTGCTCTTCTTCCAGCCGGCAGTGCTGATGGAAAGACTCACGGCGAATACAGAAGGTCTGGCAAAAACCGACGGCTTCAGTCCCAACGCAGCGGATGACGATGAGGACGAGTCGCCATCATGACAAGGACCCATGCCGTGCGACTGCACCACAAGTGTGCTCAGGTCGATCTTCTGACCCAACTTGGGAGTGTTTTTGTTTAATTTGAGTTGCACGGTGTTGGGTTTACGTTGGGCTGTCCTAGTTTCCCTCAAACCACCAGTAGACCCGCCATCTTCCTCACACGTTTCCTTTGGTTTGAGGAGCGAGAAAAGAGAGTATTCTGACAGGTTGGAGGTGGCCGAGCTGGTGACTTGGTGTTGAGCAGCCAACTGGAACAGAGAGGGCATCTGGGATTCTGACTGCTGATTAAGTGTTTTCACTGTTGATTCAGTGCCACGCAATGTAGACAGAGATGGGGCAGGGTTGGGTTCCAGTTTCCAACCTAGTGCAGACAGTGAAGGCAGCCCGCCTAAACATAGAGGACCAGTGTTTGTTGAGTTGCACAGAGTAAGACTGGGAATGTTGTCCTTGTTTTGGTGCAAGGAGGCGAGCTGCGATAGTGATGGCATTTGTTTTGCTTCCACTATAGCCTGTGGAAATGCAGAAGCCGCAGTGCAATGGGCACCGGGAAGGGAGTTGTACAGGGATGGGCTTTGGTGCGAGTGTTCCTGGATGAGATCAGCCAATGAGGGGCTTCCTTTAGGATGCTGCACTCTGCCTTGAGATCCAATTTCCATTGACTGGCTACTCTGTAGGACGGAGCTGAGACTGCCAAAGCCAGGGGGAGGACCACTCAGAGCCACACTTGCATGGGACACTTCAGAGTTACCTAGAGTCAAGCTGCCCAATGACGCCGCAAGGTGGGAGGGGGGAGGAGGAGGAGGAGGAGGGGTGGGTTGGGCTGAGCTAAGACACAGTGGAGGCATCTGCAACAACTCCAATGTTCCCACTGAGAGACTAGCCTGAGGCGCAGCGCATGAAGCTCCACCTAGCAGAGCACCTAATGGAGATAGGCCCAAACCCCGCCTTGTGTCAACCATTCCCAACGGCTGACCCTTCTGCTCGTGTTCAGACATGAGCTGGGCCAGAGTGGCACCGTCGCAACTGCTTGACCCAACGCCTCGCCTGGAAAGATCCTGCCTTTCAGAGCTACTAACCACCGGAGCACATTTAGACTGAGCTAAATGAAGTCTCCCAACTTGCAAACATGTCTGTGTTTGTGCGGTGGTGGTGGTGTGCATGGCGGTCTCGGTTGTGGATGTTTTGGATGAATAAAAGCAAGCTCCTTACCTTACGAACGCCAATCGCAGTTGACGAGATGGTAGAGAACGGATCAGAGAGGGAGCAGCAGATGGGCCGTACCAATTGGGGAAGAGGGAGACAACAGGCATTTTGTTAAACATCTGAAATTGAAAAAGTATGATAATTGATTCAAAATATATGAAATGTTCATCCTTTCTATAAGGACAAACCAAAATACCATGCAGTGTATTTTCTGGTGTTGGCCAGAAAATACCAGTGTGTTGGCCTAAAATACCAGATGAGGCATCGAGGACGGAGAGTGCTATAATTGGATCTTACCTTGAGCAAATTAGCGGTTAAATAGCGGTTACAAACATTGTAATTGACATAAAACAATCAAACTATGGACCTGTACCTCATATTAGTATTCTAGTTGTTTAGGTACGATGGACATTAAACCTCAACTGCTGGAATCAAAATATATATCTTAATATGATCTGGAAAATAATGGAAAATGGCAGATTGGTATCCTAGCATGCTTATATACTGTATATATATATATATATATGTGCAACCTGCTCCAGCTGTACCTTTCTCGGGGTGTGGTGCAGCCGAACCCTCTGGATTGGTTCTTTGGGTTGCCGGGGCCTTCTCCTCCTGGGCTTGTGATTCCGATGCCATTTTGTGATCGGTGGTTTTAGAAGAGGTGCCATCTCCAGAGAGCACCGCATCAAGTGCTTTCTGAGGGTCGTAGCCGCACCGCAGAGCAGCCTGGGTCAGAACCGAATCTGGTACAGAGTCTCCAAGCACTGCCCGCATATGGTCCAGACAAGAGAACAGCTTGGCTGCAGAGACATAAGTCGATTTAGTACGCAGTAAAACTTAAATGAAGATTCTGACTGACTCCCCCCCCTTCAACCATTGGTCATTTGATGTTTTCTCATTAAGCTATATTATGATAGAATTTTTCTTTTTTTTAAAAGTCACCTTGTTGAAGAGGGTCGAGGATGGGACTGACGGTAGGTGACATGGGGACCTCCTCTTCCTCCTCATACTCCTCCTCCACAGGTTCCACATTGGGTGTTTGCCTCTCCTGCCGGGAGTAGATGAACTGTGCCGCTGGGGAAACCAGAAACCTCACAAATCAGTTGGCTGGATGCATGTTATTAATGTAAACTTGCATTCAAACAAATGAGCTGTATTCTTTGTATGGAATACGTCTTTGAGCTTTTGTTCTTTATTATTTGACTTTGATCCACCGTCTGTACGATTGTACAGACGAAAAAAAGAAGAAGGGAATTTACTTTGAAATTAAGACGCATAATTAGTATGCACGCTACTCTACTCAATCATTCATTCACTTTACAGAATAGCATTCACAAACCAGCAGCAACTACTTAAATCACATGTAATTTCCCAATCATAAATCAGCTGGGATAATGTTCAATACAGAAGAAACGGGTAACAGGTGTGGGCAGCAACCTGTTGCAGGTGAGATGCAGTAGTCATCGTCCACAGACTGCCCATACGCGTCATCGTCGTCAAAGTCTGTGGATAAGTACAACATAAGATATGGGTTACCTCGCGTGTCTAGTTACAAAAACAGATTAGTTATTGTGAGTGACAGCTGTCATTTTGACTAATCAGCAATTCACACACACTAAAGGCAGCTTGCTGGGCTTAGCTTGTTACATGCTGAATTAAACACAAGCTGCGAATTAAAGTCAGGAAACGTATATATATACATATATATATATATATAGTCACTGGGTTATATTAATATTATCTCTGAAAGTAAAATAGTGGAACAAGTTAAGGTTAACTCCTGTGAAACTTTCTCGTCATCGAAACACCAACAACAACAACAACAACAACAACAACAACCACCACCCTTGGCAGGTTCATAACACCTAGTGTTCAACGTGTATCTATCTATCTGGGTTTGTGTTGTACAAAGTGTTATCTGTCTGAGCTTGTTGTTCATCTTAGGTGTTATTATGATGCTAGGCTAGCGGCTAGCCGCCACGGCTAGCTAGATTCGAGCTAACACATTTTAGCGGCTTGGGGCCTTTTCGCTTCCCTTGACCTAAAAAACGTTGACAAAACACCGACGGCACACTCCCAACATCGTCTACCTTCGTCGTAGTTGTAACCTCGGACATTTCTGTGCCGGGACATGTTTGCCTTATGCCTCCTCTAGAGCCGTGTTAACGTGTGTCGGCAGACAGGGGCTGGTGTTTCACTCTCCGTGGTGAGAGGCGCTAAGAGAGGGCTACTGCGCAGACTCAGTAGCCCTCTCTCTCTCTCTCTCTCTCTCTCTCTCTCTCTCTCTCTCTCTCTCTCTCTCTCTCTCTCGTGCCGCAGATCCCGGATCGGTTCTCTTTGCGACATCCGTGCCGGTTTGGGGAGCGGCCGTAAAGCAGCGCCGCTGATCTGAGACCCGTTAACAGAAGACTATACGCGCGACACGGAGCGCCAATGGGTTGAACTTGGTTCGTGTCATTGTGTAATTGTGTTGGACACACACCCGATCAACGATTTGAGCGCAGTGTTACTTTTAATGGAGGAATGGTGTAGAGTGGTGTGTAAATGGGAAAAGAGAAGGAGAATGATGCCCGCATTGCCTATACACACTTTTTATTGACCACTAAAAAGTGTGTGCGCAACACTTTTAAGGTGTCGCTCGGGCCCCGTTTATGCACTGAAATCACAAACTATTCATACCGAGATTAGAAAGACAAAGCAGTGTTTCTCGGTAAAGTGATTGCAATGATACTTCTATTCAAATAAAGAACTTGACACTCATACCTATTCAGGTATGGCACAAACACCCCTCAGACACACTGATATAAATACTACACATAGACAGACAGACACACACACACACATAGACACACACACACACACACACACACACACACACACACAGTGACACACACACACACACACACGCACACAGACAGGCACATGCGTACACTCAAACTTTCACA
>OOFB01019265.1:0-10954 GCA_900323305.1 Trachyrincus murrayi
TCTACCGTGTGGTATAGAGGTAATAACTGGAGTCAGGGGTCTGTCGCTCTACCACGTGGTTATAGAGGGTATAGAGGTAATAACTGGAGTCAGGGGTCTGTCGCTCTACCACGTGGTTATAGAGGGTATAGAGGTATAATAGAGGTTATAGAGGTAATAACTTTTTGGGGGAATTTGGGATCATTTCCAGGGAAATGATGGGAAATACCTTGGTTGTTCTATGTTACACGACAGACCAATATTCAATTACTCTCATTCAGCCATATTTTATTTAAGTAAATTCACAAAGACAGTTATTTTAGTTATTTTATGGGGACATCGAGGGCAATTATAATAAATATAAATAGTGTTATAGTAATATAGTGTTATAGTAATATAATGGTGTGATCCATCATAATTAATCATTATTCATCTTGTCTAACAAACAATTATACATTATGTTGGATCACACATCGCTATACGCATGCGTATAATGTTTACATTTACTTTTTGCGTTTACATTTCTACTGCTCATAGTGTTTATAGTTATAGCAGGATTAATAAAGTGCCTAATACTGATGAAGGCTAGGACAAGAGGAAGAGTGTTTCCTGCCTAATACTGATGAAGGATAGGACAAGAGGAAGAGTGTTTCCTGCCTAATACTGAGGAAGGCTAGGACAAGAGGAAGAGTGTTTCCTGCCTAATACTGAGGAAGGCTAGGACAAGAGGAAGAGTGTTTCCTGCCTAATACTGATGAAGGATAGGACAAGAGGAAGAGTGTTTCCTGCCTAATACTGATGGCCGGAAGGGAACAAGCAGCGTGGATATACTTCACAAAGCGGGTGTCTTTGTAGCTTGTGTGACGCGGTGTGATCTTCAGAGATGAGATTAGTCTATATTGACATATTCCAGTCGCCTGCTCTTTTCCCGGTGAGGCCTACGAATCAATTACGTTTTGTGTTGTTGAAAAGAAGAAAAATACGAACGAAAAGCGGATTCAATCACTTGCACAAACATATATGCAAAAATATGCACTAGCCTGGCTAGAGCTGACACTTTCTGCCACGCCACAGGTGCCTAAATAAGTGCGGTAATGTCAGGGCAGACATAGTTCGATTATGTAATACCGCTTAGTTGTTAAAGTCTTTCTTCAGTCGTGGTTGAAACGCGGGGCACGTACCTTCCCGGTGTGTGTGTGTGTGTTTTCTTATTAAGATGTCAAGCCCGGTTCAGTGTAATACACCTCAGCTGTATTATTAGGAGAATGCCAGTACAACAGAGATTGTCATTGATTCTGAACCAAACAAATAGTGTGTTAATACATTCCTCCACACCATGCCTTGCCCGTGACCAGCGGCACACGACGATAATATCATGGTGCGCGTTGTGGGTACCCGGCGAAAGACAAAGCCTAGCTAACCCTGACGTCCCACAGTCTCCGCGGACTCTAAGTGGACAAGCGCTAAGTCGTCTTGGCTCTATTTCCCCGCTGTCTTGTAGCCGTCGCGGTGCCAGGCCATCATCTTTAAAGACCGCCGCTCGGCATGCACACCGGGGGGGGGAAGCAGCAAACAAGACAGCAGCGAGAGCGGCGTGCAACAGAAACGCCACAGCGCATAACATGGTGCGCTCTGGGTAATGACGTACTTTGATTTGACATTTGATTTGACAGGCTTACTTTTAAAAAAATCACTATGGACTAGCCTATAGGAAAGCAATTCTTCAGCAGGAAAGCAAGTCAGCAAGAGATGCTGGGTGGGGGAGGGGGTATGGATCGCTATGCGTAGCTGTTTTATCAGCAGTCGAGGAACAGAAGGAAAAGGTCCTGGTATTTCTGAATTCCAGTTAGTAGAAAATGCTGATATGTTGTATTGTTGCCTTTATTTCCTTGGAAACTTCCGAGAATCGTCGTTGTGCACATTGCATCTGTTATTAGTTATTACATGCGCCGTAGAAATGTGAGCTAAACATTATGACCTGAACAGCACAATGTGAAGGCACTTCTCTGTTGGGAGAAGTTAGAATAGTTATGATTCGGCCAGTTAGGAGGCAGGTATAACGTGGACATGTTAATGATAATAATCCTTGGAAACAGTCCAAATGTTTGGATTAGTACATACATTTATAATATGTTTATAAAAGCTGACAGTGTGGTTTAATTAAACTGCCCACCAGTATTTTAATATTCTCTTTTTTGTCCTCGACCGACATTACGCCTTTTCATTAAAAAAAAAACGATTATTGAACTAAGAATTTCATGTAATGCTTAAGTGCGCCACATTAACAGCTACTATGATGGAGTTTTACACAAAACTCAAACACCTAAACGAGTGATTGGGTTTCAAGGCCCAACAGACCTGATGAGCCTGAGGGAGTTATTACGGGTCATCCTTCAGAGCCAGAATGGTGCCTTTGGCATTCATAGTGAGCCGTAGCTAGGCTGAGCCTAGCCGCTGCAGTACCCCGTCCTAACCACTAACTATTGAGACGTGGAGCGCTGACATCCAGGATCCGGGGTCTCTCCACAGTGCTGTGGTTTGAGTTCAGTCATGCGACTCGAACAAACGGGCAAGTGGAAACACCTTGATAAGGAATCCTCTGAACATTAGGAAGAGTCTGTTCTAGGCCGGTGTGCCTTAACATCTGTCCCTCCGCCTGCTAAATGACTTCCGCTGTCGATCCACTCATTAATGTGTTTAACAACATATGTTGATATCGCTGGTGATGAAGTTAATGGATTTAATGGACTTAATTGATTTGCCATCATTATAAGATTGTTCCGAAGTGGTAAATTATCTTTGATGAATCGGATCGCTACTTTCAGTAAAAGGCGTGGCTTTGCGTGCGCGCGTGTCTGTAAGCAGAGTTTTCAAGTGTTCATTTGATACACCAAAACAACAAAAGAGGACACTTAAATGATTCACATCAGACATGTTGTCGTCTTCAATGAGGAAGAGTCTTAAGCTCCTCCACGTGTTCGACACAGTCACAGTGTATCATGGCTCGTCTTCATTACACCGCTTCCCTCTGTGTATCATAGGCATGGCCTGGTGTAAAACGCTATGCAGCTTATATGGAGAGACAGCTGAGAGATGATGGGGCGGATTCCACCAGACAGATCCCTCCCTGCAGTGGAACACACACACACACACACACACACACACACACACACACACACACACACACACACACACACACACACACACACACACACACACACACACACACACACACTCACTCGGGGGCTGAGCCGGCGGTTGGTGTCAACATCAATAACGGGGGAGAGGGTGGGGAGACGTGCACAAGGGCTTGATGTGTCATTGAGGGTTATAATAAAATACCTGGCTGACACCCTGTCTAACGGCAGGGCAGAGCCCCGGATACATGGAACAAACTGTATTGAAATACAAATGCTAGCGTTTTTGTAGCATTTTTTTGGTTTGCTGTTGCAGCAAATGCAGGACTTTTGAGAGAAAAAGCAATAGCTTGAATAGTTTGAATCATCTCATGGATTAAACACCAACCGGGAGGACTATGATTCATCTGACCCCTGTGCCATTGAGGCGGCTAGGTGGCATAGGGAGGGGTTAACGAGAATAATAACATCACTATTCTAAGGGAACCATGCAAACGTCGCAATTCACAAGCCGACCTTGGTCTTCCAGGCCCTCCAGACACGTGAATGCAACCTTAAAACACATCCAGCAGGGAGCATTCAAACCAGGAGGATTAGATCTACTGTAGTAGTCACAGCCTGATACTGTGATCAAAGTGGTAATGTCATACTGCTCTGTATACAAGCGTCTGCTAACTGACTAATTAGTCAAATAGTAAATAGTATTATACAAGCACTGCAGCGTCACCTGCAGATATAAACAACAGAGCGTGTCCATTATGATGGGGTATTCATATTGAATGAATAAACCAATCAGATCGCAGCGTTTACAAAGGCTGACGGCTTCATGACAGCTGTTCCTATGACGACAACCCCCCCACCCCCCCATAGGAAAAAAAAAGTAATAAAACAGCTGTACTAATCAACAAAGTAATTGCGTGAATGGTGAAGATTTTAATGTCCCTAAAAAAAACAATTTAAGGGGAAATTGATGTGCTAAGAGGGGTTTGTGGAATCAGCCATCAGTCAAACTGCAGCCCAGAGAGAGGAGCTGACAGATGCATTCATTAAGACCAGGCTGACAAGCACATGGCCATCTCCAGCTCATGTATTGGCTTGACGACAAAGGGAAAGCTAATTACAGGGAGCTGTCCTTTGAGTTTAGGTGGACCACTAAATTGCCGCGGGGACCTTTCGCGGACCACCTCGTATGCCTAGATTGCCTGCCGTTGATAAAGGTCCTACCAATATATATTTTTTTAATCCTGTAGCTAGGAACGAATACATATCCCTAAACACTGAATTGCATTATGCTATAACCATCTGCTGTGTATTATTTACCACGTCAATATCATCAAAAATTTAAAAAATACCCCAACTATAACGTCATTAGTATTTAATTATTGAATGATTCCCGATTGATTGATTACTATGAATTACAAATTCACAGTAAACACTTTTACATCTACGCGCGTCTACAGAATGTATTTACTGCTGATGAACGGAGTCTTGCACCTGGCTTAGCCTCGCATCACGAGTCTTAAGTGTCTTAAGTGTGATACACATTACTGGAGGAACAGAACAGCGGCTGAATAACGTGAGTAAATCAAGACATTTCCTTTTTTCAATTTAGTTTTCATTTCCTTTAAACCACTTTACTGATCCATAGAGCCAAGAGGTCCATGTAATAAACAGCTTCCCCGCCCTGAATAATGACATAAATGTCTTCGAAAGATTACAAATCTCCTGGTCTCATGACTGCTAAATCCTCTTCTTTTTTCTTCTTTCTTATTGTGTCTTTGTTTATGTGTTTCTGCTTTGGTCGTGGATTCGCATTTATCCCCCCAATTTATTCATGTGATTTTTGTCAGTTCAACTCTTCGTGCAGGTACCACGTCTTCCTGTGCAGCCGGTGGTTCATTTCATTTGGTATCACTGAGCAGTGCTTTCATTCTTCCAGTGGGTATGAGTCAGGCTGCATGGAGAATTGATTTTTCCCCCTGTGGACGTAGCGCTAGCCTGGAGCTGGGCTTGGTTGTACCTACTGTATACTTCCCAACAACAACAACAACAACAATGTGGACAACAACAAAGAGGAAGGTCCTGGGGCGTGGCGTCTTTAGTCCCTGCCGCTACACCCGAGCACATTCAGGACGGCGATGCTGAGAGATAGGGACGTGACGATAGACCACTCCGTCTCTCAGGGGTAACCTGCAGCCCTAGAGATGAGCATCCACACGCCACCGCATCTGCCTTCGCCCAGCTCAAAGCTTGTTGACATGATTACAATATCACAGCGCCGGTTGATTCCCGCCTGTCTCCCCGAGCGCTCGGGGCCCACCCACGCTGGCAAGCCAGCACCCCCCACCCCACCTGACCCCCTCACCCCCCCAGTCAATACGACATGCTGTCAGAGTGCTGTCTGACTGCAGCGGGTGATGCGGCTCCCCGGGCCCAGCGGGGAGGCACTGGTCCTGCCCTCCCATCCGGAATGATTCTCTGCAGCTCCTGCGGAGGTCACGGGGTCGTCGACACTGTTTGGGGAAAGTGCTTCCGTCGGCCGGCTCCCTCTCGTGTCCAACGAGAGGGGCTGTTTGATCCGTATTCACGCTACCATATCAATGTGTCCATTCAGCCATAAAAGCATTTATTCACGTTAAGGAGAGAATGTAACATTGGATACATTCAATATTAAAGCTGACTCGAACGCTGAAAGAGCGGGTTCAAGGAACAAGCATGAGTTTGCTTGTATTATATTGCATAACGATAAGTTTCTTTTCAACGTTGCTGTTATGCTGAACTTGAATTTTAAGGTTTAAGAGAATCATCTACTTATTCCGTTACGATGGGAGACTAGTGCTCAAATTAAACATTTACAAAAGCCGCAGATCTGAACCGTTCCCACTTAAGACATAAAATGCAGAACAGCAATCCGTAACTTGAAGAGAGCGAACAATGCACACAGTCACGATCTGTGCGTTCACCGCACAATGAACCGAGGACAAGCTGCTGAGTGGGAGATGAGCGGCAGAGTGATGCCAGACTTGACGTGTGGCGGTGGCGAGGTGTCGTACACACTCACCTGTCGACGCAGGTCCCGGGTCTTCTTTGTCATTTTGTCAATGGCCGAGTTCAGCGGGTCACCTTTCTCCTTCCTCCCAGTCTGCGGGGCAGAGGAGGAAAACAGTGCTGTTACAACTGAAAAATGGAACGCGCCCCTGTTATTGTCACTGTTGAAGTGTGTGTGTGTGTGTGCTGTATGAGTTTGAGGTCGACAGCGGATACAGGAACACTGAACGGGAAGAAAAACATCAACACGCCAAGGCCACCTCACCTTGCCAGCGAACCTCGCCAATTAACCGTAGCTAGGCTAAGATCAGCATAATATGAATATGTTGAATAATATGTTGAGGATAAACATCGGCCCTGCAGCAACAATCCATTAATTAATACATTCCCTGAAAAGATATTAAAAAAAAAAAAAGGTCAAATCTTAATTGTCTTACCATGTCTATTTAAAATATGCAGTCTTTATACACTAACATAGATATAGATCCAAACAAACTGAAGCAGAGGCGTGCTGTACTGAAGAAGACGCGTTTTAATTGTCTAATGCCCCGTGAACATTTCAACAATTACATTAAACACAACAACAAATACAAAATACAAAACAATTTCTACTGCCTTTAAACACAAAGGGCCACTTCCTTGTACGATCGATAAGTGTTTGATTGGTTCTGTTCGCCAGGGGTCACTGGGAGATTGGGTGTAAACAACACCCAAGCGAGTCGACACCGGTCTGGACGCGTGACAAAAGAAACAGAAAACAGAAAGGTGTCTACGCTGATGTGCTGATATTCAGAGGAAACACACCGAGCCGGCAGAACGTTGGCTAGCAGCGAGGTTTTCTACATCAGGGGTGAGTAACACATCTCCACGTCTCCTCCCTACAGAGCAGGGAACACGTTGGCACAATGACTTCTGCTTGTTAAGAAATAATTAAGGCTTTGCTTCATTGCCTCGTTCTCCTCATCCTCCCCCCTCCTCCTCCCCCTTATCCTCATCCTCCCCCTCCCAACTCCCCTCTTCCCTCCTCCCGCTTCTCCTCCTCCTATCTCCAACACACGACCTGTAGCCGCTTAGATCAAAATCCTAACCCACCACTCGCACTTAGCGTTAGCGCTAAGCACCGATGCTAACCCACCACTCGCACTTAGCGTTAGCGCTAAGCACCGATGCTAACCCGCCCCTCCCACTTAGCGTTAGCGCTAAGCACCGATGCTAACCCACCCCTCGCACTTAGCGTTAGCGCTAAGCACCGATCCTAACCCGCCCCTCCCACTTAGCGTTAGCGCTAAGCACCCTACTTGCTCCACAAGGCACCTGTTGTAGCATAAATTCAACAACAGCGGCATGCTTGCACCATGCTAATTGGGTGAGCTGAAGAAGTGCAGTATGAGGGGTATGTATGACATCAGCAGGCGTTTCAACACACTGAACAGTCAACTGGCTCGATAAGCCAGTGAGAGAAGTTTGTGTTTATGATGATGCATAACATGAGTATTACGTACATTTAAAGGCATACATCAATTCATCCAAGTGCCATGGTCTTAAAGGATTACAACTCATAACGGATGACTATTAGTATTATGGGCCCTATTTCTATTCCTACACTTCACCACACAGCCGAGCTTCGAGGGAAACACTTTCAACAAAGTGAAAAAAAAGACCCATTTCAACCATCACAGTGGGCCCAGTGTGCAGGGTTAGCCCTGATCTACACCTGATCCTAACCAGGTGATAAAACAGTGGCTCCGTGGCTAACCTTAACCCTTACTCATCTGCCGTCCAGGGCCCGTCCACATAGGACACGGTGCGCGTCGTGCACGCCGCTCAGCACAGCGAAGGAACAGGAAGCATCAGCAAACATACACGCAGGTTGCTCGGCCACCAAAATAGCGTTGGGTTCTTGAGGGGATTACTAACTCGTTGACAATCAACGGGCAACAACTGTTGCTAGGTGACCGACACAATACTTTTGATTGAGTGGTAGAAAAAACCATGGCGGTTTTCTCCTAAATGGGGCAGGACCACTTCAAGTGAATAATTAGGCATGATCAGACAAAACAGAACGCAAACAACAACAGATTACTAGCCAGAGACTACAAGACTAACAGACCTCAGGGACATGTGGTTTGTTGACACAAAACCAGCGTAGATAACTGATATTCTAGTCTTAATGCAGAAGCTTCCATTACGGGCACTTCCCTTTATTTATTCATTCATTCACTCATTCACTCATTTTTGACCAAACATCGAGTCATTCTCGGACTCTTTCCGATTCTACGCTCGTATCAGAAAGGATGCTTTCAGGGGCAGTCTGAATAAACACAGAGAGTCAGAGTGCCTCTTGATGACAAGACTAAAAACAACATGAGATGGAAACTGAACTGATTCAGCATGCTAGCTCACATCGCTCGTACAGTTCCACAATGTATACCACACATGTAACAACACCTTTTTAATACATTTAATTCCCTCTTCAACTGGAATATTATAGTGTTTATATATATATATATATATATAAACACACAGCTGGCCAGCACACCTCGTCACCTCCCAGAATCAAATCATATTCGGCATAAGCCTATTTCCCGTGCTAATATCCTGTTGCCCTCTTTTACTTGACCTGAAACATGTTGTATTACGGACGCAAGCGAGATACGGTCAGAACGCCATTTCTCATCGTATTTAAGGGACAAGATACACGGTGTATAAACAGTTTTTTTGGTAGCTCTTGTAGCCCTGGTTTTGGACCCGACACACCGGGGGAGAGACACAGATTACTGGCTGGGGGGGGGGGGGGTCCTGCTGTGTACATACTTAGTCAAGGTCACCTGACGCGGGAGTGTCGTTTCATGAAAAGTGCCTGTGGCCATAAAAGCAGATATGATACCCATTCTGTGTGACGTATTGCCGCCTTGTCCTTGGTCAGGGCCCATATAGCATGGATTTTCAACCGTATAGATGTTAAGCATTAGGATTAAGTCGTTTGTCTCCTGGCTTTGCACTGCGCCGCGTCAGTCAGCCCCCGCCACTAACAGCAATTAAGCAATGTAAGCATTTACGGTGAGAGAGCATATCCATAGAAATGGATTTTAACAAGCTACGAGAGCTATGATCAGACAGGCGGACGCGCGCACCCGAGTCAGCGCAGCACTGCCGGCTAGCTAGCTTGTCAGCGCAGCGTAGCACTGGCGGCTAGCTAGCTTGTCAGCGCAGCGTAGCACTGGCGGCTAGCTAGCTTGTCAGCGCAGCGTAGCACTGGCGGCTAGCTAGCTTGTCAGCGCAGCGTAGCACTGCCGGCTAGCTAGCTTGTCAGCGCAGCGTAGCACTGCCGGCTAGCTAGCTTGTCAGCGTAGCACTGCCGGCTAGCTAGCTTGTCAGCGCAGCATAGCACTGTCGGCTAGCTAGCTTGTCATTGCAGCGTAGCGTAGCAGTGCCAGCTAGCTGGCTGACAGCGTGTGAGAAAGGACTGAGCTTGTTTTCAGAGTCGTGCGAACAGGAACCTCTTGGAACAGATTTGCTCCAAACCGACCGTTGTTGGGTTTTTTTCAAGGAGAGACAGAAAAGGCAGAGGAGAGGCATGCAGCTTTTCACACACCATGTGCACTCTCACAGTCGTGCCACACACACACACGCAAACGCAGCACATGCACGCACACACACACACACACACACACACACAGAGGATATGACAACATTAGTCACAGTGCTGCCTGGAGACTCTCACGCAAATATGTTATTTAGGAGCCGGGGGAGACATTGGATACAGCATGCCGACAGCCAGGATACAAAGTGCCCTGACGATAACACTGTGGAGACCTTGTGTTTACAAAGAGAAATAAATTAGACCTCGTAAAACCAAAATACCACCCGGCCAACTGATTCCTTCTCCCCGGGATCGATAAGATCAGCTGATGCTCCGAGAGCGTCTAACTCCTGAGTGATTAAACATATTAATAATGACCACAGAACACACCGGGCCCGGAGGACGAGGATGAACTCCACGGCTGGTTCTGACCCTGACCGTGCCTTTATCCCCACGCTACACAGTGCTCGTTGTCATCATGGGTATGTGCTCCAAAGTCACGCCCAGTGAAATACAGCCCTTTTCTCTAATCTGTAATTACTTGCTTGTATGGATTTCAGGAAAACACGCCCTGGAGGAGAACCACTCCTCCTAATGTTATGATTATTATTTTTCTGATGCATTATTCGTTCTATTGAACAATAAGCACTCTGTGTTCAGAGCCATGATCCATCGTAGCCATGATCCTTGGTGAAGCAGGGAGGAGGAGGCCCAGGGAGGAGGCCCATGGAGGAGGCCCAGGGAGGAGACCAGCAGGACAACATCCCGCATGGCAGACCACCCAGATCCCTATGCATGTGTGCATACTATAGAGAGACTCATAGACAAGCAGAGAGAGAGAGAGAGAGAGAGAGAGAGAGAGAGAGAGGACAGATGAAGATGAATTTTCTCGATATGATCTGTGTTTAAAACCATCCTGCCGTAAAACCTACGCCGATGGTGAGATGATGATGATGATGATGCCGATGATGATGCTGATGATGCTGATGATGCTGATGATGCTGATGATGATGATTGAGTATGTATGTCTTAAAGACGATGCCAATATTAGAATGGATTATCTTTATCTAAGATCTGACTTGTGATCATGACAGAGACCCACAGGGGAAAGAAGGAACCGAATTACAGCGAGACGGAGAGACAGAGAGAGAAAATGCCAGAGGGATAAGAGAGATTATTTATCCTAGCCATGGGGGGGCCTGAAAGA
>OOFB01019271.1:0-13891 GCA_900323305.1 Trachyrincus murrayi
TGTATATGTGTGTATGTATGTCTGTGTGTGTGTGTGTGTGTGTGTAAGCACATGTGTGTGTCCCCTTCACAGAGAGAGAGAGAGAGAGAGAGAGAGAGAGGGAGAGCACAGGCTTGGGCTGTGGCTAGCTTGGCTGCAGCTCCGCCGGCTGAGCCGATGGTTAACAGATGAGTCTGCGGGCGATGATTTGTCTCTGCTGGGTCTTGATTGGTGTCCTCAACACCCACTGCTTGTTGGTGGAGGGAGGGAGAGGAGGGGGAGGAAGAGGAGAGGAAGAGAGGAGGGAGGGAAGCATGAAATTAAGAATGAAAAGAAAAGACGGAGCACAGGAAGGAAGGGAATATAAGACGCCAAATAAGAACAGTCATAGGGAGCTTGTGGCACGTAATCAACAAGAGTGACAATTTACTTTTACATTTACATTTGTTTGCTATTGCACAGGATTGTTTATTTGAAATAGAATGACAACATTATATTCAGTTATACATTTGTATAGTTTGTATGTGTGATTACATTACCGTGCAGCTATAATATTGTGTTGTATCTGTCTGTGTGTCTGTCTGTCTGTCTATCCGCCTTCCACAGTATTTCTGCTGATAGTCTCCACAGTGAATCCCTACTGGAATGATATAATAACACATAAGGGGGGGATGAGAATGACCTGAGACAATCACAAGTGAAGGAAGGGAATGTAACGTTATTGGGGCTTTGTGTTAACACCAGAGGTCTTGTAAGGAGAGAGCTGTCTTCAGGTTGAGGGATCCCTGATTCCTGGCTGCTCTTATTGATGCCAGGGGATGAGCACACAATGCAATCATGTTGTAATGTAATGGCTGTAATGTAATGGCTGGATGTTGTTTCTGTGTGTGTATGTGTGTGTGTGTGTGTGTGTGTGTGTGTGTGTGTGTGTGTGTGTGTGTGCGTGAATTTAAATTTGGTTTCCAACAATCATTTCATCCTAGTAATATCACACAGTGAAACAATGCAATAAGCAATTTAGGATCACATTTGAAGTTTGAAGAAGATCTGATTGAAAAAGTGTGTGCGTGTGTGTGTGTGTGTGTGTGTGTGTGTGTGTGTGTGTGTGGTGTATGTGCGTTTGTGTTTATGTTTGTGCGCACACACGTCCAAATTCAAATTCCCTTCCCGGCAATATCACCTAAACAAAACATTGCAAAACAATGCAATAATAAGTCAGAAGAAGAAATTGAAAAAGTTACACAGAAAACCCACAATCTTATATTTGCAGTAAACCCATCCCTAGCTCCTGGTACTTATTGTATTTTCACACACATGAACACATGTACTACTCATTAAGTTGTGGTTGTCACGGTGATGTGTTTCCCGGTGTTGTAACAGGGTCGGCGTGGAACAGCAGTCACCTAGAGCCGCGGCCCCAATCAGATGGGAACAACGAAAAAATCGTCCGCCACATATTGGCTGACACGACAGGTACCGCATCACCATCATCATCTATCTATCTCCTTCACAGTGCTATATCCTCTGTAGTTGTTTACTGACTCAATTTCTTTAAATATTACAATGAATAAATAATGGTGAATAATGAATAATGTTCTTACTCGAATGGACAATAATTCCGGCAACGCTACACAGCAGGATATCACGAGATTCTGTTTGAACGAGCCAGGCGCTTGATGAATGGGAAACTATTTTGCGACTACTATATCCGAAGGCAAACGCTTTAAATCAGTGCTTCTACTGGAACTGACTTTCTGTACAGACTTTTTTTTTCTTCCTTTAAATCCGTCTCCGCTGTGTGATGAATTGTTCAGTGGATCAGTGTTTTCTCGGCGAGAAGACGGTACAGTAAAGTAAAGAACAGAGAATATATATCGTGCCTGTTCAACCGGACAGCCAAACCAGAGAAAGGAAACACTCCATTCATCTAGCAGCTGAGGGACTATTCATTGCATGCTTTTCCTGCAGAGCTGCAGAGCAGTGGAATTAAAAAACAATTCTCTATACTCTCCCTGGGCTAAAAGGTTCGTAGTCTCTCTTTTTGTACAAACTTTGTATTCACAGTACAAACTTCCAGTGTCCAAATTGGCCTCTTCAACACCCTCAAACCCTTGATCTGTACACACGTTAATGCAGACTAGAGCACCAGACCCCCCCCCCGCCTCACATTGTTTATAAGCAGCTCAGGATTCAGCACCAGAGAGATAATTCACCAACACATGAGTAATGCACTGGCGCCGCCACATTTGCTTTCACAAAACCTGAGTTTGGGGGTGGGGGTTCAGACAAAAGGCTAGACGTAGCAGCATGCCTCATCACGGTCCAGGCCAGGGGGGCCGGTGGAAAGACCCTGGACAATGTAGCTGTCCCCTGGGCGCATGAACTCAGCCCCTCAAATGGCAGTAGCAGACCTGGTCTTAAAGTTAGCTACTCTTTCCTGCTATTTCCTGCTTTCCTTCATCCCGTCTGCCTCTCCGTATTGCTCATGATGACCCATGTCTCCTTTTCATGTGAAAAAGCACCGTCCTCTCTCTCTCGCTCTCTCTCTCACTCTCTCTCGCTCTCTTTCTCTCTCTCTCTTTCTCTCTCTCCCTCTCTCTCTCTCTCTTTCTCTCTCTCGCTCTCTCTCTCTCTCTCTCTCTCTCTCTCCCGCACTATGTCTGTGTCTTTGTTCTTCGGTTCTTGATTCTGGTTGTTTTTCTTTGTGTGTGTCATATCAACACATAACATCACACCAAATGACGCTGCATCGCATTATGTCACACGTTCAAGAACATGACCTCATTCAGCAGACTGTTTCACATCCAAAGATACACCCCGGAGCAAGCCGACAGGATTGCTTTTTCAGCCACAGGCAAAATATTATGTGATTCAACCCTCACAAAAAAAAACAACTTTATTTTTCCATTTATCCCAAATCTTCCATCCATTGTCCATCCTCCCCCCCCCCTGCCCCTGCAGGCGTGACGGAGTGGACGTCCTGGTTCAACATCGACCACCCGGGGGGGAACGGTGACTACGAGCGCCTGGAGGCCATCCGCTTCTACTACCGGGAGCGTGTGTGTGTGCGGCCCACCGCCATGGAGGCACGCACCACCGACTGGGTGGCGGCGGAGGACACGGGGGAGGTGGTGCACTCCAGTCTGGAGAAGGGCTTCTGGTGCGTCAACAAGGAGCAGCCCTACGGACGCATATGCTCCAACTACCACGTCCGCTTCCACTGCCCCCCAGGTACCCCACCCCCAGACCATCACGATAATGAGTGATAAACACCGTGGGCGTCATCCGGTCAGGACTGTATTTACAATTCTATTGTTATTGTTCCTAAAGCTATTATATTATCATGATACACGCTTTGTAATATGTATTAAATATTAAATTAAATGTCAAATGAAGAATTGGATTGACTTTGAGAAGACACGTCTGTATGACTTTGCAGTCATTAAAACATGAATAATGCAAATGTTCAATAGAAATACAAAATAGAAATGACAAAGAATAAAGTTACTTGCTTGTTTCTTTTGGTCAATTATATCCTGAACTGTCTGGAGATTAATTCAGACTATTCCATCGTATTTTATGAGAAATCCTTTTTATTTTGCCTTGGTTCAGTCCAGGCCTACTGGACGGACTGGAGTGAGTGGGGTTCCTGCTCCACCATGGCCTGCGGCGACGTGGGCATCCGGGTCCGCCAGAGGAAGTGTGTGAGCAACCAGCCGGTCCCTCTGCTGCTGGTTCCTGCCTGCCAGGGCCACCACTCAGAGAGGAGGGAGTGCTCCACACCCCCATGCACAGGTGACCGTCTGGAGCGCATCTGTCTCACATGTCAGAGAGGGATACCCTAATACCCTAACCCCACTAACCCTAATCTCGTACACTCCAGTGAATGACTGAGGGAGTTCATGAATAAATGCATTAAAGAATGCATATATTTGAATAAATATTCATACATATTGGTTATTATTTCATGAATGAATGTATTATGAATGCGTTTATTAATCATTGATTAATTTGTGTGCTCATTCATTCTCAGCTAATAAAAGAATGACAATAGCCAATAAAAAGACAGGAGACAGGAGGATACACTGTCAAATAATTTCACGGTAGCTGAACTCAAAATAACGAGCAACCTGGCTCCCTTAAAATCTTGATTTAGTTGAGTTTAGAATCTTAAGCTCTTCATACTTCCTTTAACGTTGCTTCCACTCACGATACAATTTCAAGCTGACTCATTTAAAGCCAAATCTGAATTGGATCATGTTCAGTCAACTAAGCTTTTTGTAACACTATTATATTGGAGTTATGGGAACTAAACAGCTCCACTTTTTTGAAGCATCTTGTTTTGCAGTCCATGAACATTTGCAGTTAGGATTAGTAACATCCGTTCCCTTGGTAGCCTCTTCCTCGGAATAGTTCCTCCAATAGTTGAATTTATGGTAGGCTTTCTGCAAGTTTCCATACAGGAATCTTTTTTGTGTGAGTGCGTAGAGCAGAGCACTATTTCCCATTAGCACTGCTGTTGTTCAGTGTCTGGCTTTGTGACCTTGATGTGAATGTAGGTGAATAATAAAATAAAATAGGCTTCTCCCATTGGTGCTATTTAAATAAGTACAGCAGAGCACGGCATCCGTTTATGATTGTCAAAATTCTCTCTAGGATAAAATGGATAAAATGGATAAAATGGATAAAATGGATAAAATGGATAAAATTGGTAAAATTTATAAAGGATACACATGTTGACACGCTATATTCACTGTGTCGATCTCTCAATGGGACCAAGAATGATGGCCCCAGCGATACATTGCATGGACAAGCTGTCTGCGATCAGGATTATAACAGCGCTTAACTGGCAGCCAATTAAATGTTGTGAAACTGAGGGACTTGACCACAGGACCTGTACTGTCTGTCAACTGTCTTTAATTAAATGGTTTTGTCAGACACTTTTGATGTGAGTGACTTTAATTGATGGTGCCTGGTGCTGGCTTTCAGCCGAGAGCGATCTAACGGACCTGTCTCCACCGCCTGTTCCGAAGAACACCAAATTGAGGTCATGTCTGCTTTTATCTAACAGTAACACGTTTAGTCCTCTTCCTCAGGACATGACGTCTCCATACAACTCATCAAGGTTAACCACTTGCCTCTGTTCACTTCAATAAAAACGTATTTTGTTGATAAACAGTAAATAAAACTTATTTAATTCAGGAACAGTGAGTTGTTCCTCCTCTTTGATTAACACTTTTCACCTTCTGCTTTGTTTCCGTCTCCGTGGGACTAGCCCGATGGGGTTCTTGGGGTCGATGGGGTGCATGTTCAACGACCTGCGGAGGGGGTCGTAGGATCAGAAGGAGGACCTGTGTGAGGACTTCGGTCACGGTGCAATGTGTAGGCCGACCCATGGAGATACAGAAGTGTGGGAAAAGCCGATGCCCGGGTACAGTCACGACAAACACCTCAGAAGAAGATAAAATCATATTGATAATGAAAAAATTCAGCGTGCTTCCAATGTAGTAAATCCTTGAAAAGATATGAATTTTTAATGACCAATTCCCCTCGACTATCCTCAACCTCCATCCTTCTCTGTACGTCTCAACAGATAAATGTCTGATGGTGTGCGCTGAGGGGCTCCCCAGTGAGGACTGCAGCCGGTGTGTGTGCGACGGACACACGCTACAGGGAGAGGTGTACACCGCCACCGGCGTTCCCGTGGCAGGAGCCAAGGTGGCGCTGGCCGACCAGCCCAAGGTCGCCCTCGCCCAGACGAACCGCGAGGGCCGCTTCAGACTGCCAGGAGTCTGCTCCTCCAGCCCGACCCTGCTCTCCATTAGGAAGGAGAGGTTCTCCCCCGCCACTGTCTCCACCTCCAGTAACACCACGGGGCTGTCCTGGGTCCGGGCGGTGCTTGCATCAACTGGTGAGTCTCGACGAGGGGGGGGGGGTGATAGTTAGAAACCACGGTCGCTGTGAAGTTTCTATTTCTTTCAATTCGATTTTATGTTGTCTTATCGTTAACCAGAAGAAATAAAACACATACATAAAACAACCATTGGTTGCTTTATCGTTATTTAACTTATTTATCTTATTTAGCGGCACTGCAATATGCCTCTTTCATAAAACTAATATGACAGCGCAGAGTGCTTGCCTCGGTTGTATTTCAAACTGTTAGTCCAACACCAACAGTTTCTCAGGGAAGCACATAGGGACTAACAAGAGTTTAATGTGTACTGCTGCGCGGCCCCATTCAGCTGCACGGCCTAGCAGCAGCAGTCAGGAGTCTGGCCCGTAATGGTTACCTGTTTCATCCATCTGCAGAAAAGCCATACGTCTCCAAGCACCCGGAGGACAAAGTGCGTTATGAAGGAGGACGTGTGCTGTTGTGTTGCAAGGCCAGCGGCTCACCCACCCCGGATAAATATTACTGGTGAGATAACTCATATCTTTTCGAGTTGTTAAAGCTGTACTGCAAATGTGAACTCTTCCGATATTTGAAAGGAAAATTCAATCCAATCATCATGTTATGATTGATTGTGGTGGTGTCATGCACATATCTATGTGTCCGTGTGTGCTTGGCTCGTCTTAAACTGTTCTTCAGTATGTCTGTGAGAACCTCTGCTATTTCTCTGTTCTCATTACACTTACGCTCTCATTACACACTCTCGTTTAGTTTCTAGAAGTCTCTTCTCACTCCTCTGTCCTTCTTGTCTTTCCCTCTCTCTCATCATATCTTCTCCTACTCAGGTACCACAATGGGACTCTGCTGGACAGGACTGTATACAAGTACAAAGATGACCTAGTCCTGAGAGACCTGAAGCCTGAGCAGGCGGGTCACTACCACTGCAAAGCAAGCAGTCCTGCAGGCAGCATTAAGTCCTCCCAGGCCTTCCTCACTGTCATTGGTATGTATGTACTGGATGTACAGCATGTACTAGATGCATTGGGCTTCAATATGTAAAAGCCTTTGTCTTTGTCCTCTTTGAATTGGAAGTTTCGAAGCATCTTAAGATGGATTGGATGGAAATGTAACGTCAAATGCAGTTACAATATGGTATGAAATAAAACATCAGAGCTGTAAAATCTAGCTTGGATGGCAGTAAAAAATATAATGGTAATGACATTAAGCAAAAGCGAGTCAAATAAAATAAAAGCCATTGAAAACACAGACAGCACCTTAAAAAATAAGAATAAAGTGCAGCTGCTATGGAAAGTACACGTTCATAGGAATGTCAGCACGCAGTGCATTGACAGAAGTGACATAGTGAGCTACAACTGAATGAGAGACGTTGGTCTTGTCAATGGACTATCTATTTCAATGAAAACAAAATAAAGCACGTACGGTTAATGTGTTCATAAAAGCCATCTGGGCCTCATGAACCAGGCTGCACAAGGAGCAGACCCTTTTAATGATGTTTACATTGGTTGAAACAACCTTTCTCTACACACCGAATATTTACTGTGTGAGATGGTCCTTGACACTGTAAAAAAAAAAAACACCATTTCCACAGCTCCCTGTATTGAAGTGAAATTCAAGATTGTCAATAAATTCAGTGCGGTCGAGTCAGACAAGAATGTATCTTCCACGTCCGTGTGGGATAGATAGATACTCATCGTAACATCGGTAAAGCAATCAATCCTCTGCTTGTTTGGAAGAGCCCAGCAGGCTTTAGTCAGAATATAGTAGAATATGGAGAATATAAAGTTACCTGCTTTAGTCAGAATATAGTAGAATATAGAGAATATAAGTTACCTGCTGCCCCTTAGGTTTCCATTTGGACCAGTACTGTATACTGTGCTGGACTTTTGTGGAATAGCTTGTTCATTCTCTCCGGTGTGTTGGTAAATGTTGGCATTTTTACAAAAATGTTGTTGTTGTCATCCTGTCAGATAGTAGTCGAGATAGTATTGACATTTCCTCTTCCTATTCATGGACTTATTTAGAGGTTTTATATAAACACTGGACCGTGAGCAAGACTTTGATCTTGTGCATAAGAACTGGCATGCAGAAGACGTATGCCAGTGATCTAGGTAAACAGTCCTGTTCTTTCTTTCCATCTCCCATCTGGATGGTTAGTAAATAGTTATCCTCAGTTTCACACATGATTATGTGAAGTTGAAGGATGACTCATTATGAGGGCTTGACAACTTGGAGTGTGTGCCTTTTGTTTGTGTCTGTTTGTGTGTCAGTGAAGAGTTCACAAGTTGCTATATATACCATGATGTTCACCATTTCCATCCAATTCCATCCAATTATGTAAATGTAATGATTTGATTTATAAACAATATATGCTTGAGAGGCAGATATATTATGATATTACGATATGGAAGTCATTGGGGTAAT
Organism: Trachyrincus murrayi; assembly: GCA_900323305.1. Taxonomy (NCBI): domain Eukaryota; kingdom Metazoa; phylum Chordata; class Actinopteri; order Gadiformes; family Macrouridae; genus Trachyrincus; species Trachyrincus murrayi. The sequence continues at coordinate 8,312 of OOFB01019271.1, forward strand.
CCATGAAGTCATTGGGGTAATCCATGTATAAAACAGAAAATAGGCCTATTTCCAAACTTTGAAACTGAATCATATTACGTTTTATGTTGGTCTTGCACATATAATATAGCATGTGGTTCAGAGGCTTTATGACAATTTATGTCACGTATAAACATATAAAATCTACCACATTCAGGTAATCCAAGTGTGAAATTGCACATATACTTTCAACCAAAACTGCATCACATTTTTCCTTTGGTTTCCCACATATAATACAACACAACATGCTGTTTGATGAACACTGCTTTAAAATGAGCTTGATGTATAAATGACGGCCCTCTTGTATCGTCACTTACTGTCATGCCATCAACTTCTGCCACCTAGTGGCTGTTAGTCTCCGTCGCTCCTGTCTGTCTTGTCTGCTCTATGTTGCATGTGTTCGGGGGCGTGTTCTGTCTCCAGCTCCTCCCCGATGACATCATTTCCCATTCCCTTCCCTAATCAGCATTCGCACACCTGTGGCTTATCAACTAATCAGTGTCAGTATTTAAACCCCAGCTTTTCATTCATTCGTTGCCAGATCGTAGTATACACTGACCCTACTCACTCTGTTACCTGCTTGTCTGATTACTCCGTTTGTTGCTGATCTCCTGCCTGCCTGACTACCCCGCCTGTTGCCGATCTCCTGCCTGTCTGACTACCCCGCCTGTTGCCGAACTCCTGCCTGCCTGACTACCCCGCCTGTTGCCGAACTCCTGCCTGTCTGACTACCACGCCTGTTGCCGAACCCCTGCCTGTTTACCGGTCCGCCCGGTTTACCTTTATCTACTTACTGTATCTGTGTTTTATACGATACATTAAATCCTTTATTTTATATCCGACGTCTCCTCGTGGTGTTCCGCATTGGGGTTCCTTTGGTCGAACTATAACACTTACTGGCAATCCTTCTTCGTTATCCACAGAAAGAGGGACACTGGCATGCAACTCCACCCCAGAGAACCATCACATCAGACTCCCGATGGACTGTGTTCAACCTGGGGCCGACTCCAAGTACTACAACGCTGGCCGCTGCCTCCACAACAAGTGTGCAGGCTCGCTGGACTCTGATTTACGCTGCAGGGATGGAGCCGGGTACTGCTGTGGGGTCCAAGACATGGAGACTCGAACCATTGACTGTGGAAGATACAGCTTGCCAATCCGGGCAGTGACACAGTGCGGCTGCAAGAAATGTGTGCAGCCTTCTGTGATGGTTCGTGGCAGGGTCGTCGCAGCAGACAATAACGAGCCACTGCGTTTTGGACATATCTATATCGGTAAAGAGAGAGTGGGCACCACCGGATACCAAGGAGGGTTCACATTACACATTTCCCAGGACACAGCGAGACTGGTGGTTAACTTTGTTGACCCTACAGAGAAGTTCATCGATACACCTAAAGTGTTTATATTCGACAAGAGGGGAGGATCCATCTATCATGACGTCAAAGTAATGAAAAAGCAAACACCAATCGATATCAACGCAGGGGAGACCAACACCATTGAATTAGGAGATATTAAAGGGGAGGACCCTATTGGCCAAATAATAATTCCTCCAAACTCTTTTCATAGGGAAAATGGAGAGTTGTACGAGGGAACCGTGAAGGCCAGTGTCACATTCATTGATCCCAGGAATATCACTACAGCTGCTGCAGCCCCAGGAGACCTCAACTTTGTGGATGATGAGGGCGATATGCTGCCTTTAAGGACCTATGGCATGTTCTCTGTTGATTTCAGAGATCAGTCTAACAAGGAAGCACTAGGAGCCGGTGCAGTCCAAGTGCTTTTGGACACGCAGCATGTGAAAATGGAAGAACACATCCCTAAGATGAAACTGTGGTCGCTAAACCCAGAAACAGGGGTGTGGGAGGAGGAGAGTGACTTTAGCTACACCCAGGCTACCGGTAGCCATGGAAGGACCAAGCGAGAGGAGCGCACATTCCTCATCGGCAACATGGAGATCAGAGAGCGCAGACTGTTCAATCTGGACGTGCCAGAGAACAGACGCTGCTATGTCAAAGTCCGGGCATACATGAGTGAAAAATTCCTTGCCAGTGAACAGGTGGAAGGGGTTGTGATCAGCTTGATCAATCTTGAACCCAAGCCTGGCTACTCCTCTAACCCCAGGGCATGGGGTCGCTTTGACAGTGTCATAACTGGACACAATGGTGCTTGTTTACCAGCTTTCTGTGATGCGCAGAGGCCTGATGCTTACACGGCCTACGTCACAGCAATCATGGGTGGGGAGGAACTGGAGGCTGCACCTTCCTCCCCCAAGATGAATCCAAACATCATTGGAGTTTCTCAGCCATACCTGGATAAAATAGATTACCAGCGGTCAGACCACGATGACCCAGCCCTGAAGAAAACAGCTTTCAGAATCAACCTGGCAAAGCCTAACGCAAATAACGTTGAGGAAACCAATGGCCCAATATATCCTTATCGGAATTTAATAGCCTGTGAAAATGCAGAAATTAATGCAAATCATTTTAGATTCTTTAGAGTAGAAAAGGACAAGTATGAATACAATGTAGTTCCCTTCCAGGAGAATGATCTGACCACCTGGACGGGAGACTACCTCTCCTGGTGGCCCAACCCTCAGGAGTTTAGGGCCTGCTACATCAAGATTAAGGTCCAAGGGCAGAAGGAGGTGATGATCAGATCAAAGAATAAGGGCGGAACACACCGTGCGACGAAGGGCAAGCTGTACGGCATTCGGGATATACGCAGCACCCGAGACCTGAGAGAGGCAAACACCTCTGCGGCCTGCGTAGAGTTTAAATGTAGTGGGATGTTGTTTGACCAGGCTGAAGTGGACAGATCCCTCATATCACTCCTCCCACAGGGCAACTGCCGTAGAATCGGCATAAACAGCCTCCTGCAGGAATACCTCACCAAACATCCCCCAGTGCCTCAAAACAACGAGTCCCACGCATTCACCATGCTTGCCCCTGTGGATCCCCTTGGACACAATTATGGCATCTACACCGTCACGGATCAGAACCCCAGGGTGGCCAAGGAGATTGCCATTGGACGCTGCTTTGATGGCACTTCCGACGGTTTCTCCAGAGAGATGAAGTCAGACTCCGGAGTGGCGTTGACCTTCAGTTGTCCAGAGAGGAAAATCACCAGGGAAAGCCTCTTCCAGCGGCTCCAGACTAACCCAGGTCAGACCTTGTCTCAAATGGCCAGGGACATGCGGGAGTCGGAGGGCCTGCAGGTGAAGCGCTCCTCAAGCCAGGTAGTGGCCTATCCATCAGAGCAACAAGGCAGGAGCCAGGGTCGCAGAGTCACTAGCGTAAGCTCCGTAAGCAGAAGAAGAGTGACTTCACGAGGACAACTACGCCAATAGTTCTGCTGTGAGGTAGGTTGACATTAGGTGTGTGTGTGTGTGTGTGTGTGTGGTTGTCACTATCGCTCAAATTGCTAGTAGTAATAATAATAATAATAATAATGATGATGATGATGCTAGAACAATAATACAATATCTATCTTTATTTCTAGATGCCATTAAGTCAACAAAGTGGGCCATTCAGTTAAAGATGGATATGAACTTTCGTCTCACTATGAAAAACAGAACTCACTGCCCCTGTTCCAAGGGCATCCTTAATGCACAGCACCTGCAGCAATAACTAGCACAAAGGAATTTAAAAAAATCACTAGTCTTATATTTAGGGTTTGGCAATAAATATTCATATACATGTGTTTTTTCAATAACACATGAATGGAAAGTTTGTGTTAACCAAGCGAAGGACATTGAAAATATAACCAGCTTCACGTTTAACTATTTCACATTGGCTTCACGGCATCATCAAGCGTAGATGCCCGCTTTAATTTTGTTGACAGCTATGAATGCTTGACGTAAAACCAAATGTTACTGTAAAAAGCCACTCCATGTCCCAAACACTTCATACTTGGCCAATACGTTTAATTGAGCTCATACTTCCTCTCTGAGACCATAAAGCAGAAGAAATACATGGATTCTTGTTTTGTGGGCCTGGGAAAACAATGAGTTTTACGCACACATGTAAGGAAGATGTATGGCGTGCCGTTGGATGAGGTATGGTGGCGGCAAAAATAGGACATGATTTAAATACATTTTCATCAGTAATTCAAACTGTCTCTTGCACCTACTTCAAACTAAGGGTCTTGCCAAGACAAGCATTCCACGACAGCAAAGAAGGATAAGCAGTAGACTCAACAGACCATTTGGCAGACAACCTAAAGGAGGTCATAGATATTAAGGGATGACAAAATTTACACATTCCACCTCTGCTCGTCACCCAGAATTGAACAATTTCCTACCCACAATTTCCCCAAGCCGACTCCTCTTTCATACCAGGAATTGTCTTAATGAGGTTAATGGCAAGTCTAAAATGTAATCCACGCTCATGTTTTGTGTTATTGATGTCTGTCTATCTTTGAAGATTGAAGTGCAATAATGATGTCATTTTAACTTGAGAAACCTTGCAGAGTAACGACATTGCATACGGCAAACCCATATACTCCCAGAACAATGCTGCAGACCTACAGATTTCTTTGCGAAAACCACAGCAATGTAATAATTTTTCTTCAAGGTCGAACCTTTCTTTTAAACTGCATGCTGGTAGATTTTATTCATAGTAAATCACACTCACTCAATATGTTCAACTTCCCAGAACAATCTCATTACTCTGTGTTCAATTCTCAGTGGACCATATCTTTCTTGGAGAAAAACCATTATACTAAGACTAAGTGCTGGCACTCATCTTAAATTTACTGGACATAGTTTTACAAGAGGAATGTTTTTATTTTCTTTCTTCAGAAAAGCAATTATAAGCCTGCAAGGGTTCAATTGTCCCTAGCTGGTGAGGATTCACCATGTTACGTTAATTGGAGTTGGTGGGGTAAAAGGAGGGAACTTCCACCATCGGTAATGGGTTCAAACTTGTTTATCACCATCATTGTCACTTAGGAGCCACGGGGAAACTCCTGGAGCTGAACTAATCCAAAAGCCAAATGAGGGATGCTGTAGAGCGTGGAGAACGCATGCAGAGTTGGATGTAAACATCGGGGCTGTTTTTAATCAAAAAACACATCATACTCTGGGGAATCATTAAAATGGTTCAGACTTGTGTTAAAAACATGTTTATTTCCAGCATAGAGCAGATGGACATTTCACTATGGTAAGAGTATTGTGGTAAATTATGTTAATAATCAAAATGGTTGCAGCATCAGCCTTTTGTATCTTAGTTGACTCAAGTTCAACAAGTTCATGCTGATGACGTATATTTTCCAATTTAAAAGAAAATCTGTTGGCGTGGATTTGAGAAAATGCTTGGTGAGCGTGTAAATGGGAAATTCATACTATAACTTGAAGCTTCTGTTTGAGAGGATAATCCCCTTCCATTATTGCGTGGCTCCTGCCAGCCCCTCAATCTGGAGGCATGACACCTCAGCCATTATTACTTACCTCACAAATAACAACCATCCTCCAGGGAAGAATTCAGATCAGGTCACTTCCTGTACCCTCTAGGCTGTGCTAGATAAAGGAAAATAACAGAATCCAGGTGATGTTGAGAGCCAAAT
>OOFB01019272.1:6478-20173 GCA_900323305.1 Trachyrincus murrayi
TTTTTTTTCTTTTTTTTTTTCGGTTTTTTTTTCCATTTGTTTGCTTTTTGCTTCAAGGAGAAACGTCCTTCGCGCTCCCCTGTGAACTATGGGAGCAGGGAGGGAGGGATTGTGAATGTTTCATTACTAAAGAGGAGGAGGAAGAGTGTAGTGGTGTCTAGGGGGCACCACTACCCAGTAACAGCTTGTTACTGGACTATAGGCCAATATGATATGATCCTGCTCATTGATATTCTACAACCTTATCTGAGGTGTGCTTCTGCATTGTTTTGTAGGTGCAAGTGTCCTTTTGGCTGTGAATGCGAGAATGTGTATATTTGTCTGTTTGCGCACGTGTGTGTGTGTGTGTGTGTGTGTGTGTGTGTTTTGGTGAATGAGGGTGGATTGGTCAATGTTTGCTTGTGAAAAATGTGTGTTGGTTGGTATGCATAAAGTGTTTGTGTGTGTGTTTATGTGTGGACATATTTGTGTGTGTGTGTGTGTGTGTGTGTGTGTGTGTGCGTGCGTGTGTATACGGTGTGTTTACGGGAACTCACCTTGCCCATGCCAGCGTAGGCATGTCCCATCTTGACCACCGTAGGCAGCGAGGGTGTGGTCACCTGCAGACAAACACACACAACACGAGATGTCAATTCATCATTCACACCCAATCATCATCATCATCATCATTGTTATAGTATGTCGAGAAGTGATTGTTTATGTGATTCACATAATAATACAACATAAAAATCACTGAGTTTTAAACCAACTGCATTTCAGTTTGAAGTGTATTAGCTTAAACAATTTTTATTAGTAGGAGTTTTTATTGTAGTGATATGCTTCATTGAAACAATAAAATGGGCGGTAATTCCGATTTCACCAAAATGTTAACGTCTAAACAGATAGAAATGACTGAAGGCGTAATGTTTATCCATGTGAAAAAAATATACAGAGCTCTATAGAAGAAAATTTAATTTAGGGAATCATAGTTTATAAAAAAAGAAAAGTACAAAAACTTTTTCTCTTGGTCCAAATCGATCATGAGGTGAACGATGATGGGGTATCGCTATGCTAGTGTCCCCATCATGCCATGGCACCAAACCCAATGCTCCCCACTCTAGCACGCCTGACGTAGATTTTCAAGAATTCTGGTTTGTTGTACAAAAAATAATTGAGATTATGGGAACAGGGTGGAAGATGGAAGACCACAGCTTTATGGGATGGGCTGATATAACAGACACAGACCACTTTAGTTCCTAAGGGATTATGTAATTGAAGAGGTTGTAATGCTAACAAATGAGTTCCAAACGCCCCCATTGTTTATAAAAATAAATCACTGTCAATGGGGTTAAATATAGAAACACAGGTCAGCATACTTTACAGAGGACTGTACCTCCTTTTGTACTGATGAAGTTAAAAAATTACTCTTGAATACACACTTGATAATGTGTGAAGCTAATGTGTTTCTTTTCAAATGAATGACCCACTAATCTTGTTTCAAGGCAACAGACTCTTGAGAGTCAAAATGTACTCTCTATCCAGAGATCTAAATCTCTTCCACAGTGTTTCTCGGGACTTTCCTCACTTTAAATCTTTCAAAAAAGACGTTCAAAAAACCATGCACGTACATCTCAGACTAACACCAAGAGAAGATCAACTCTGAAGCTGAGCTAAACTCAGGAGTAGCTAACTCTGACACTGAGCTAAACTCAGGAGTAGCTAACTCTGACACTAAGCTAACAGTTGTTGTTTTTTTACTGTGATGCTGTCACACCAAGAGTCTTTCTGAACCACCTCCTCTTGGAAAACTAGTCACTTGACTGTTCCTTGTAACGTCCGAAGGCCATAAAAGATCAGAAAGCCAAACAACCCAGGCTAATGTGTACCCGTGTTCCCGCAAGAACACTTAAAAAAGGGACTTTCACAGTGCCCTCATTCGTGCATAAGACAAACCAACAGGAACGCCCTGAACCTAGCCAGTGTCTGAGAAGAAAACCTCTTGCTGCTGAGGGGAGTGTTGAGAAAATGCCAACTGGTTCTCGTAAGGGTCTGTCTTCCATAGAGAGAGAGAGAGAGAGAGAGAGAGGTATAGAGAGAGAGGTATGAAGAGAGAGAGAGGTATAGAGAGAGAGAGAGAGAAAGAGAGAGCCAGCCATGATGGAAGACACCCGTGTGATCGCAGACGGACCTCAAGAGACCACTGTCCTCTGACGTTCCCGAAGCAGGTTGGGAGCACTGGGAATAATAGTAATAATAGTAATGTCCATCCAGATGTGTGGTCACTCCAGACACCAGACATTCCCTCACTCTCGAAGCCTGTATTGATTATACATCCACCAATGACTCCTATTGGATATTCCAAAGAAACGTCATTTCTTCACAGCTTCGGTACAATGCCATCAGGAAACGAGATATTTGCACATTTCAAGGTCACAAACAAAACAACTTTCCGCTACACTTTGGGTCTTGGACCCTCCAGTCCTTGTCTGGTTTCATTTCATTTCCCAGACACAGGCAGGGAAACAACTCCACTGCAGGGAAGTCCAGCAGATGTTTTTGTCAAGTGGCGGACGGAATATTCCATCAGACGCAAGGGAGTCCTTTTCATGTGTCGTCGTATTATAGTCATTGCCGTTCATTTACGAGGTTGTTTAACAAAAAAACAAGTTTCCGTCTGTGGGGGGACATCATGGTGGAGCCCATCATGGTGGGGCCCATCATGGTGGGGCCCGTCATGGTGGAGCCCATCATGGTGGAGCCCATCATGGTGGAGCCCATCATGGTGGTGTTTTTTATTATTAGAATGTTTTCTTTTTTAAACACCATTACGCCCTTTGTTTCCGTCGGTATGGTAAAGACATCAACTGAAAAAAAAACACCAGACCAACCAAATTTTATGGTGGGTGATTTCACTGGACTATTTTCTTTTCGTTTCATAACACTGTCTGGGGCGGATTTACGGGGTGGGCGTTCCCTGGCGAGCGGGACACCGCGACATCATAGGGAATACTTTGGGGAAGCCCACCACTGCCGTGGGCCACGCCACAGAGCATGTGCGTGCCATGCTGTGTCACACAATAGGATCATTCAGGCCAGAGGCTGAACACTGACTCACCCCCCCCCCACCCCAGACTTGAAACACCTCAGTGAGACATTCCTGCATTGTTTTCATCACCGCAAGGCCAACAACCCCCACCACCCTCTCGTTCTACCCACCATGTGATGTTGTAATGGTGCCCACTGCACCAACAACCCCCCTCCCCCCACCACCCCCACCACCACTCTCTCGTTCTACCCACCATGTGATGTTGTAATGGTGCCCACTGCACCATATGCAGACATATTTGGAGTGAGACTCATGTATTAAAGTTGCACTACAATGTGGTCAATTGCAACAGAAATGTCCAGACATCGAGGACGAAAAGACACGTGTCACCAAGCGGTCGAGACCACCTGAAACTGAGTCATATTCCATGTAATCCATGGGTTCAGTGCTTCTGTACAGTTTGTCTATTCGGCGGTATAGTAAATTCCCAAATATCCAGGATTAAACACGTCATCGGGAACATGAAATACGGTGAGATGAGATACGGTAAGATGATAACAAAATGATAAAAGTGTCGAGTCCTGCATTGCTTATCTAGATATATAGGCCAGCGGAGAAGCGTACTTGACATACGTCACTGTGTTCGCTGCTAAACACGGAGCGCTTACGCTTTACAATCACATGAAAAGGCACATCAAATGTCCAGCCGAACATGTGGTGCATACATCCTGCATTTATGATCTCCTCATTATTTTATGACGCTCCCTTTAAACCTTCCACATCAAGAAGCCAGCAGTGAGCTGCAGTGACTTAGCGCTGTGGCAGACGATTGTAGCAGAGGTCCCAGAGACCCACAATGCGTTTCAGACAGCTCCACCGCACACACCGACCAAAGAGAATATCCACATGAAGGAGAGTCGTGTCCCCTGGAGAGAGATGTGACACCGGGACCTCTGGGTGCCCTCCCCATGTCAGGGGCCCACTTCAGGTTTTTTTTTAATCGCCTGAGTACCATGTGTTAGGTCCCGAACTTAGGATCGCACACCTGGGAGACAGAAAACCTGGGAGGACTCTCTGGACTGTACATGTCTACATCATGATGTACATATCCATATTAACCAATAAAGGTTCTCCAAGCAGTGTCCGACGTTGCTGATTAAAAGGTAATCAAACGAAACAAACAGTACCATTTGGCAGTGGAATGTGTCAAGATTGTGAAATAAAAAGAAAAGAGAATATTGGCAAAATGTGTTATATCTAGCGTTAGCATTGCGGTTAGCATTAGCATCGCTGATAGCGATCTTCAAATCAATTGATGCTACCTCAATTCATTACATTTAGTACACATGGCGAATAACAGGTTATGTGTTTTTAAAACATATAACAAACCAGATGTGAGTTTAACTGCCGATTTTTTTCAGTCAGCTACACGGCCAAACTGACACACCACCCAGAGTTTAATTTTGCCTGCCTAACATTTTCAGATGAGAGAAAATGTGGATATTATTCAATCTAGAGGGTTTATGTCGTGCACTGATGCTTATGGAGAGGCCTTGAATCGTATTTTTGTAAATAAAGCAAGACATACAATCAATGGCAAGGACCTTTAAGTATAAAACCATGACACACACAGTTCAAGGAACTGCCTACACACACACACACACACACACACACACACACACACACATATATTCCTCTGCAATACCAAACCACCGCAAACCAACAATTCAGTAACAGTACTCTAATGGCTTTGATAATTATTGTTGTGGAATTTTAAACTCATCTGTCTTTCATCTACAATCGGTGCTGGTGTATTTCCATAAGGGGCGCAGCTGTCGAGCACATAATCCTATGAAATGGACGTTTCCAGTATGGAAGTTTCTGGTTGAAGACGTAGACGTGACAGAGATGTGTCAGGTGGAAGGCTGACCACCTGTCGGCCATGTTGTCACTGACCAATAACTGCTCTCTCACTGACCAGACTGGTTTGGCTTTTACATTAATAACATGAATGAATAATTAACATTAGGAATGTCGCTATTATTGACTTTATTTCGAACTTGAACTTGTCGTACACACTAGACGTTTGCTTTTACTATCAGAATAGTAAGGTGTTGTTTGCACTTCTTGGTTTTGTATAATCAAAAGAAAAAGGAAAGAAAATAATTAACTAAATTTGATTGGCTCAAATAAGTCTTTTCATTTCCCATGTAAAAAAATTGCAGTTGGTAACCCTTCAAATGTGCATATCAGTGGGGTACATGAACAATTTTGAGTGGTTTCGTTACGATATCATTATTTCATCAGCATAACCATATGGAGCCATGCCTTTCACTATACAGCTCACTACCTAGCATAAAATAAGTAGCTGTCCACTTATGTGTATGCTACTGAACGCAAGCTATATTTAAATGTACTGTAAGATAGTGTTCCAACGAGATGCTGGAGTCCAAGTACTATTTGTACCAATCAGGTCGCGAACCTCACTTTTATTTTAGCTCTTAAAGCAAGCACAAGCCCACCATCCGCGGGTCGACCTGTGAAAACCATCAACATTTTTCTTAGCCTAAAGGAAAATTGGATGATGCTTTTTTTTTTTGTTCCTTTTTTTTCCATGGGTTAAGAATAATATCTTCTTGGGAAAAAGGGGGATAGCATGGATGTGACGACGCCTCATACCATACCATGGAGTATGGTCTCATGAACCATGAAGACTGCTGTCATCCAACCCAAGTAATCAGCCTGACGAATGTGCAGAACTTGATATTATTAGAGAAAAGTTTAAATTAGAACCAAACTAAAGAAAATATATACTGTACATGGGAAATCCAATAAAAGAAAGCCAATACAAAAATGTAGTTTGGTTGCCCTAAGCAACCTTAGCACAATAGTTAGCTAACTCTATAGCCCTCTAAGTAACCTTAGAGCTATAGTTAGCTAACTCTATAGCCCTCTAAGCAACCTTAGAGCTATAGTTAGCTAACTCTATAGCCCTCTAAGCAACCTTAGAGCTATAGTTAGCTAACTCTATAGCCCTCTAAGCAACCTTAGAGCTATAGTTAACTAACTCTATAGCCCTCTAAGCAACCTTAGAGCTATAGTTAGCTTAGGGCTTGTGTCCATCTAGCTTTTTTTTGTATCGTTCCCAATGAGGAGAGAGCGTATTCGGCAGCATGCGGCCGCCAACAGAGAAAACGCTACGCCCAGCGACTTTTTTCAGAGCGCTTTTGTGGGGCCGCTCCGAGCTTCTAGTTGAAAATATCTGAAAGGCGCTGGTGTCATCACTGTCGCTCCTTTTCAGGCAACCAATCATATATATTAGAGGGGGCGGGACTCGTCACCCAGCGTTTCAAATCAAATTTTTGCGTTCTCTTGTGGTCGGAGATGGGGTTTTTTGGGGGGGGGGGGTACGTTATCAGAAATATACATGTGGACGAGGTCTAATTCCCCGCTTGCACACACTGCTCATCACTCACGGATGTATAATGAGAAGTTATCGCTACGATGCTAAGCTAGGCGCTAAGGAGCTAACGTGGATAGTTGAGCTTAGTTAGCCATAGAAGTGCTTCATCACAGTGCTTCCCAGCGCCAATGGCAGCGAATTTCTGCCAGAAAAAGACGCTATGTGGACACGGTGGACCTTAGAGCTGCAGCATTGTGAAAGGAAGGCAACGCTCCAGACCAAGGCCTGACGCTTTATCTATTTCATTCCTTCTGACCTCTGGCACTCATCCGGAATTCATATAACCGTGGTTACGTTCTAAACCAAGACGCTCAACAGGTGTTTCTGTGCAGCTGGAAGAGTACAGACAGCCACGGCAGTCAGCGGGATTATTAACAGAAGTTTTTTTTGAAGAAAACCCCTGACTGTCCAGCCCGGCCGCTGCTTTTAATTAAGCCACCGAAGGGAGGAGGACGGGACGGGGGAGAGAGAGAGAGACGGACGGGAGGGATGGAGGGAGGAAAGGGAGGAGTGACTGAGGAAGGAAAAGGGAACTTCAAGGAGGAGAGAATGTTTTGAAACAGCTGGATGTGATGTGACACGCCCTGGCTTGTACGCGGACGCCGGCGGTGAACAGCCGGGCCACGCCATGCCGGGCCGGGACACTTGACACAGCTTTTTGAATTGGTTTGATACGCTCTGTAGAACAGGCAAAACGCTTTGTTTTTATAGAAATATAGTCCTTAAAATGAAAACTTTCATGTCCTTCAAGAAATACTTCTGTGAAGGTTTCTGTGAAGCCCTTCATCGAGGGCACTGAATAAAATGGAATTCAAATAATAATAATAATATATAGCCTAGATAGATTGATGGGTACTTTATTCATCCCCGAGGGGAAATTCGGTATATACTACCGTATAAAAACTACAGGTGAGCTCCATTTCTCAACAACCTGCCACTTTAATCTCCAACCATGGCCAAGTCATGGTCTTGTTCATGACGACTCACCTGAAAGCCCATTTCTCTTTCATTTCTCTCCTGTACTTGAGGACCCCCTCTTGAGACATATGCAGAAGAAGTCCCATCATTGCTTGGTTACCACACTAACGAATCATTGTGCTTCCAGCTATTACAAAATATCATTTCTGAAATGAAACATGGATGTACTCCTTTCCAATGGCGGGGAGAGAGACAGCGCTCCGAAGAAAGTCCAACGAACCAAAAAAGATAACACCCAATAAAAAGTGAACGTGGGGGCATTTGAGACAACAAGGGATACGAGGGACACAAAGCTGTTCCGTACTCATGGTGTCTTGTTATTTCAGGCTATGTAAATAACCACTACGTTTTTCCAGCTCGAAAGAAATAATTTCTGCTCTCTGAATAAATGTTTGCGTACAGTCTCTGGTCGGGGACTGAAGGGGAGATTCCAGCCATTAAAACTGAATGTGGGATGAGGCCTCCTGCAGCGCTCTGTCCGGTAAAACGTGGTCAGCTGTGGTCATGTCTCACCGCGCCCTCATCTTCATCTCAGGTCGAATGAATCTTCTAGAGAGAGTGAGCCGTGAGCAATGAGGGTTTTATCAAACGACAGGCATTATTTTAAAAACACTGATTCTAGTTTTTTTTTCTTAAATACAATGCATATAAAAGCGGGGAAAACGTTTTTACAAGGTGAATTATAGTGGGGTTTTGTGTTTAACACCCACAGGACTCGACTGCGACTTAATGTTTATCCATGTTGGAAAATAGTTTCGGAAGTCTGCTACTACCTACAAATCTTCGCATACTTCAAAACCGCAGAAAATATTCCTTCCTCAAGAATTTGGGAAAACAAAAAGTGACTCATAACCTGAGAAGGGTAGCAGAGCAATCAGATGTTGAAGAGCAAACGGTAGGTATCCATTACAATAGTTTACAAGCAAGAGGAAAAGAGAAAAGAAAGAACTATAGCTCTATTCCAACAGCATGACATCGTTTTCTAAATTTAACCGTCCACGCCACACCAACATCCTGGAATCTACTGGGTCCCCCACCCTGAACATGCACGTGATACACTGGTCTCCCCCTACTCACACACACACACACACACACACACACACACGTCCAAAGACGTACAAACACACATGTACCCTCACACACACACACACACACACACACACATGTCCAAAGACACACACACACACACACACACACACACACACACATCATCATCACCACCTCTGAAACCACATGAAAACACTTTGGTCACATTGGTCACCAATGTGACCAAAGACGGAACCTGTTTTGTTGTTCAGTGAGGCATTCCCTCAGCCCTGAGGAATTCCTACCCACTCTTTCCTAGCTGTCACGTATCCCGCCTGGTTTTCCACTGGTGTCTCCCGGTCTCCTGTCCCGGTCTCCTGCCCCAACGCAACCTAGTCATTTTGTGTGGGGTTTCTGACCCCCCCCCCCCCTCCTCCTGAAAAAAAAACACCGAAATATGCTCAGCTCAGCAGCCCTCGGACGGACCCCGCGTCTGAGCGGAGAGTGGCGCGGTCCAGTTTGGCTGCGGAGGAAAGTTCCATCATATGTTGTGTGTGTGCGTGTGTGCGTGTGTGTGGGGGGGCTTGGGGAGATCCCGTTGAGAGGAAGGATCACAGGTCATGGTTGTCATGGTTGTGTGTCTTCAGTTAACACAGACAAGGCCTTGTATGCTTACTGGAACAGCCTTGTAACAGCAAGACTGGTTATGATGTCCATGGTACATCTGTGGCATATGGGCAGCAGTTCAGGTCGTTGATTGTAGGTGCGAGTGTTCAAATTGTACACTCTGAATAAAACTGTTATGGGTCAAAGTGCACTCGTACTTTGATTTGGTATTCGCTATTTCCAGAAAGGATTTTCACTCTTTTCCCTGCAGGTTATAAAGTGAATGCTGCTTACTTAAAATATTAAATGTCAGACACTGAATGCGGAATCCGGCATTCAGTGTCTGACATTTAATATTTTAAGTAATTCCCCCACGAAGCAAGCGTTTAGAACGAAGATGGCTGCTTGGTGAATCATTCCCATTGGTACGGGTGGACAGGCCTGAAACAAATACAAGTTATTGATCAATGAAAATAAACAAAGTGTTCTTACACGCAACTCTCTCCCTAATGCCACACGGCTTCAACCCCCCCCGGTCATATCTCTGACTCCATGTATATATATATATATATAGGATGTCTGTTGTCCAGTCTCCATGTCCAGACACTGGAGGAGGTGGGGTCATTACTTAATAGGGTTAACCCTAACCCTATTAAATAATGTATAAATTAATACCGTAGTTAACATGAAGACCATTACCTTAGTTAACATGAACACCACTAGTAAACATGAACATGAACTTATTACTGCATTAACTAATGTTAATTAATGTATCCTTATTGTAAAGTGTTACCATTTCTTTTTTAAATAAATGACTGATTTGCAAAATAATGACTGATGAGCTAAATAACGATAATTTAAAATGAAATTATCATAAATGAACATGCCATGTTTTCTCATGTTAAGCAGTAAGCAAAACGCCATATTATATATATACAGAGTATATATATATATATATACACTGTATATATATATAACATATATATAACATATATATATATACAGTATATATATTATAGTATGTTGTCTTATTCTAAGGCTACTGTACAGAATATGTTGCGTGTACAACGAGAACATGGTTATGTAACACATCATTTCTACCCAGGAAACGGTGCTCAGAGTCCCCATAAACTAAACTACAGTTGGCTCCAATTTACGGGTTGCCATGGGAACCTTTGAGGTAAACAAAAAAAAAACCTCAGTTAAGTGAGTAAGTTTATTTTTATTTTCCATGCTAATTCACAGCACACACACACACACACACACACACCTATGATGAACACACACACAGACACCTATGAACACGCACACACATCTATGAACACACACTTATGAACACACACACACACACACACACACACACACATATGAACACATACACACACACACACACACACACACTACAACTATAACTTAAGTAAGCAAACAAACAAACTAACAAACTAAACATACGGAGTCCTGGGGGTCAGGGTCGGGGTCAAGCCTGCTTACCGGGGGTCAACAGAAGTGAGTCATGTGGTAGGCGAGCCTCCTCTGAGACCCTATAGCACTGCTATCTCCCTGCTGACCCCTTCCTGCGTCTATTCAGTGGCCTGTCAGTCGCAGCGGAGGTATTTCCTGTGAGTCACCGCTCTGGTACCCTTTGAGTCATCACTGGAGTGGAGGGGGGAGGGTTTGAGACCACCATGGGCACACACACACACACACACACACACACAGGGGTGTGTCCAATGTTTTTTCTATATTTTCCTTTTTTCGTGGGGCGCCAGGGTTTGAGAGGCGTCGTGCTGACAGAATGTCGGCCTGTTAAGTCAGAATGATGAGGCGAGTTTCACTCCTTTTATACTATATTGTTTCCTGTTTGACTCAAGGAACAGAGTCAGCTGTGTGTGTTCAGTCAGCCACAGCACAGCCATCAGTAGCCCATGTCATCGTCTTACACGCGAAATATTGAGTACTTTATCTGCAATCATGTTTTTCCAGAGAGAAAACATGACCCTAGCCCCCATTTAGTGGTCGCTCCTGTCAGCACATTTCTGTGAGAAGAAAATGAAAGATAATACGTAACATTTATGGCAGTCAAGACTCATTTTGACATAGAGGACGCGGGTGTGAAACAAATTGACGTTCAACAAGCGACAAAGGCGTGAGCGTATCTTTTGAAACAGACCCCCGGCTTTGGAAGCTGAAGCCACACAGAACGCCATCATGTTGACATCAGACATCCAGCATCCAGGCCTGTTATCACTGGAGGGCCAAACTGTGCTGAATCAGCGACTCCCAGCCAAAACGCTATTAATACAATGTAGGCCCGAGTTATGGTTAAACAGGACTTCCTGTTCGACGCAGGGTTCGCAGACCTTCACCACTGGACGCGCATCGCTGGAATTGCGTTGATGCACCTGAATTTGAGAGGTTGTTGTTACAGGGGAATTTTGTGAGCCGAGAAACTGTTTGACAGCTGTTTCCAGCTAAATATGTTCAGTTAAATTGTTATTATTGTAGCCTGTCCGTAGATAACGCTAAATTGTAATGACTTAAGTTTCTTTTCCACATTAGAGTAAAGGCTGTTGCCAAATGAACTACAAACCCCAGCAGGATAAGAAATTACTTTTTCTCTCTCACAATATTCATCATACAGTTTCATACAGTAACATAATATGATGATATTATGGCACTTAATAAAAGAGCGCAGGCTTAGCTTTTGACTGTTTGAATACCCAATAGCAATGAATTATAAGAAAGAAAGAAAGAAAGAAAAAGAAAGAAAGAAAGAAAAAACATTTTGATGTTTCCCGGCAGACTATAATATTTGAGTCCTTTACAAGTTACGCTTTAGAAAAAGAAAAAGCGTCCTGCGTAACCTTCCAAGCTGTCATCGCTGTTATTCTAATGCCATCATCGGCCTCTGTGATTGGCTGCCGTGAATACGATGTGGCGAGGTCGAGAGGGGGGCGTTCCCTTCCCCCCGGAGCCCCTATATGTATCCTCGCGCGCCTCGCTGTCACTTAGGACTCGCGGGAGCAGCGTTGACAGGAGCACACGTCCACTCGGAAGTACTCTCTCTCGCTGCACACTTTCTCTTACAAAGAAGAGGGGAGAAGGGAAATCTAAAGTAAAAGCTAAACTCGCAGACATGCGGTCGATATATCCCCAGCTGTTCAGCGTGCTGTTTGTTTTCACCTGCCTCCAGCTACACCAGCTGACGGAGGGCTGTACGTGCGCGCCGTCGCACCCGCAGGACGCCTACTGCAACTCGGAGATAGGTAAGATGCGCGTGACCAGCCTGGTTGCGTGGATTAGTTAGATTTGTGTTTGGTGTAAATCTGCACAATACGTAGGATTTGCTCATTGTTTTTTAATAGCCTACCGACTTTTTTGATGCGCACGCACAGTAGCCAAACAAACTAGTAGACTCAAACGACGCAACTTCCATGAAAGAAGGCCTACTAACAATACCAAAAGGTCCGATTCATTTGGAGTCAAACTATTCCGAATGCGTCCTCCATATATCTATCATAGGACATGCGTGTGATTATTGAGCTATTTCTACCAGTATAGCCTGATTAATTGAGTGACTACTGTCACTATCCAAAGAAATATCCATCTATCTTTTAGATGTCTTTCATCTACATTTGAAACTG
This sequence comes from Trachyrincus murrayi, assembly GCA_900323305.1. Taxonomy (NCBI): domain Eukaryota; kingdom Metazoa; phylum Chordata; class Actinopteri; order Gadiformes; family Macrouridae; genus Trachyrincus; species Trachyrincus murrayi. Next base: position 19,221 of record OOFB01019272.1, read on the forward strand.
ACCACGCCTTCCAAATAGCAACAATAATGACCACAACAAACAAGCAGCGGGACGTGCGCGAGAGCCCCGGAGCCCCTGATGGTACTTAGTGCGCATGTGCGACGCGCGCGTCGAGGTGTTGTTTCCCCCAAGTCGTGTTATTGTTTTATTCAGGTCATGTTAAGAACGGGGGGGAAACGATGCGTCATTTGAAATTGCCGTCACAATTTGTTTTATAATTATTTTTTTTGTATCTATTTATGATCCCGTTTCGATCAGTCTTCTAAATGTTGTTGCTTTATTTCACTATATTTTGAGAAGTCAAGAGCGCCTGTGCGTGGATTCGCTGTGGTATTCAGTCTCCTGTAGCCACAGACTAAAAGGTGAGGTCTAGTTATTAAGTCTGTTAACTCGTGCTGGTATTCCTCTGAGCTCATACGCAGGGTAGACATCAATCCAGCTGTTGCCCCAATAGGTACTGAGTTTACACCGCTTGTTTCTACCACCGGTTCATGTTGACCCAGACTGGCCAGACTAATACCAGGCTAAGGCTAGGCCTTCACCTGGCCTTAGGGTTAGGGTTAGCCTTTGCCTGGCCTTAGGGTTAGGGTTAGCCTTTGCCTGGCCTTAGGGTTAGGGTTAGCCTTCGCCTGGCCTTAGATGGAACGCCAGCCCTACATCTGAGCGGAGAATTTTCTGACCCGATCCAGGGGAATATAGGTGTTTGTAAGGGGGGGTCAACTGTGTGTGTGTGTGCGCCTGTGTGTGCCTGGATCTCTGGAGCTCCGCGGGTCCGTGTGTGTGTGTCGATGTCCGGACGTGTGTGTGCCTGTGTGTGCCTGGATCTCTGGAGCTCCGCGGGTCCGTGTGTGTGTGTCGATGTCCGGACGTGTGTGTGCGCCTGTGTGTGCCTGGATCTCTGGAGCTCCGCGGGTCCGTGTGTGTGTCGATGTCCGGACGTGTGTGTGCCTGTG
>OOFB01019273.1:0-10336 GCA_900323305.1 Trachyrincus murrayi
GTGTGTGTGTGTGTGTGTGTGTGTGTGTGTGTGTGTGTGTGTATGTATGTGTATGAATGTGTGTGTGTGTGTGTGTGTGTGTGTGTGTGTGTGCATGCATGTGTGTGTGTGTGTGTGTGTGTGTGTGTTTTGTTGTTATTTTACAATGGAAATGTGAGCATACTCTGTTGTGTGCAATGGCAGGTCACAGAGTGGGCAGGACAAAGGAAATTAAAGACAGAAAAAGAGGGAAAGATAAAAAAAGAAGGCGAGGGTAGAGAGCAGGGGAAAGAGAGAATGATAGGAAGAAAGAGTGTCTGAGAGAGAAAGAGAGAGAGAGAGAGAGACCTACCAGCTGCATAGTTTCTCTCAAACCTGGCCTTGACAGTAAACTTCAGTAAAACTAAATTATAATATTCCCAAAAAGACCCAGCCTACAAGAACACAAAAATAAATTTCTCTTAGACACTGTTGCCTAAGGGAGATTATATATATAGTTATAATCTGCTACGGCAATGTAAATGTGCTTATTTTCCATGCCAATAAGGCTAAGAGAGAGAGAGAGACAGAGAGAGAGAGAGAGAGAGAGAGAGAGAGAGAGAGAGAGAGAGAGAGAGAGAGAGAGAGAGAGAGAGAGAGAGAGAGAGAGAGAGAGAGAGAGAGAGAGAGAGAGAGAGAGAGAGAGAGAGAGAGAGATAGAGACACAGAGAGAGGGAGAGAGAGAGCTAGAGAGACACAGAGAGAGGGAGAGAGAGAGAGAGAGCGAGAGCTCTCTAAGCTAAGTTATCGAAGTCCTCCCTCCCTCCTTAAATCTCCCGTATCACACACAAATAAATTACTTTTTGAAAAAGTAAAGTCAGAAATGCAATATAATTTTTTGACTCCTGTAGGTGATGAATGGTGTTCAGGGGCATATTTGACCATTATTGGACATTTTTCATAACCTTGTCAAATATACCACACACCATGTGATACATTCATCACATACTAAAATAAAACTGCTCTTCGATTTGCTCACAAAAATACAGATTATTTTGAAAAACCTTTTTTTTTACTCTAGAAGCACTACACCTTTATATAAGACAACAATAATGGGATGTTTTATCGCCTTTTCATTTTAAATTCAAGCCCTCTTTCATTTCTGACCCAATTACCGCCGCACACAGCCCTAGACGCTATCCTCAATTGATCAAACTCTATTGCAAGCCACATCCATCTTGCTATCTCCCAGCTATATGCTCCCACGGTGCAGCAGTGGGCAGAATGAGGAGGTAAACACATTTGAACTCTCTGGCCGTTGGCTTGCCAACCGTGACTTCACCGTGTGCAATTGTTTTTGGCCCATTTACTGATGGGGCTGATGTGGCTGTAAAAAAAACCCCCATAAAACAAGAAGTATATTATTTTGTTGGTATCAAATTGTGTTTTTTGGCTGGAAGATTTCCGCTCCATCCTAAATATACTGGTAGTTTGACTCTTGATTTGTTCCCCTGTCCTCACCTTATTTTGATCAATCTGTTCTTTCTACCTGAAACCTAATGCATTTCTTCCCCTTAGCCGTTGAGTCTCTCTCTCTCTCTCTCTCTGTCTCTCTCTCTGCCTGTCTCCCTCTCTCTCACTCTCTCCCTGTGTCTCTCTGCCTGAGGTTCGCTGTAGCAGAAGGTGCCATTGCCATAAACATCCCCAGCTCCCCTAAGCTGGGGATGTTTTGTGTGTGCTGGGGATGTTTTGTGTCCCCCCCCCCCTCCTCCCGGGGGGTGAAGGACACACACAACACTGCAGGCAGCAGTACTGTGATGATGATGTTTTCCGGAGCCTTCTAGCGTAACATAGGGATGGAGAGGTGAGAAGGAGAGCGCAAGGTTATGCTTCATACACATACAGAATAATCAGGGCGATTTAGACCCGATTTAGACCCGATTTGGACCCTCCCGACAATCAGGGGGAAAAACATGGTCGGGGGCTGGTCGGGGGCTGCTCGGGACCGACGCTCGGTACAGATGATCTTGTAGTGTGTCTGTTTACAGATTCTATCTGGCGCCTCCCGATCTACTGGAAAGCTTGTCGGGGCAGCCCAGATAATATCAAACATGTTTAATATTTACGACTTCAAATCGGCATGGCCCCAATTAAATCCTGTAGTGTGAGGTGCTCTGGGATATGATCTGAGAACACTGAGTGCAAAAATATAATAGCCAATGAAAAATTATCTTAAAAAGTGATGCCGGAGAATCTAAATGTCAAACCCTAAAATCCATACATCCAATGTCACTCAAAATGGCCAATTTGTTTTTTTATGTCTGTTATAATAAGCTTAACTCTTAAAGTCTCCGTCAATCCAGAGTTCGTTTTTTTTTTACATACGAGTATGGGGCCATTATTGTAGCAGAACTATTTACAAATGTGAGTGGAGAGTTGTGTAACTGTATCTCTGTATCTGTGTGCGTAATCAGATTTGTAAATGTGTAAAACATACATCTGTAAATGTTTAGACAAATCTGTAAATGTGTACATTGATATTAATGGCTGAAGTATTTTGCTCCAAGAGCTGGAAATACAGACAAGTCATCATTTACAACTCACCCTGGTTGGGTGAGTTGTCTTTTTACACATGACTTTTGCTACACTTCTGCCATGTCAGAGATCTGCAAATGCATGTGGCGATTTGCAAATGTGTGTGGAGATTTATCTGTGTGCCTCAGTAGCTATACAGCCTACATACCACCAGTCGGTGGTAGCACCTAGTGATTTTAAGCGTGACATTGCTGGGCTGGGTTGTGGCTACCGACATTAATATCTATGTACGCATTTACAGAAATCTGATTATGCAGTACGCATAGTACACATTTACACATTTACAAATCTGATTATGCACACACGGATTGAGATACAGTTACACAACTCTCCACTCCACTTGTAAATAGTTCTGCTACAATAATGGCCCCATATACGGGCCTGTACATGGTTTTACATTGTGTTCAACAGGGTGCATCTAGAGTGCATTAAGTGAAACCGAAGTATTGCCCTCTATGGTTATAAAACGTTTTCTGATACAACTGGTAGGTTCACTGAGATCACTCACTTCCAACTCTCTATAGAAAATCATACAATAACCATGGATGTATCGATTATAACCATCGGTGTGGTGATTATAACCACCAAATGTCGTCCGCCATGTTTGTTTACATTCATGGTTTACGCTCACGTCACGTTTGATAGCGAGAGTTTAGCGATAGTTTCGGTTTTAAGAGTCTAGAATCGGGGTTGTTCATCAATGAATCGGGTAGTGTAGTGTGTGGTGTGTAGTGTGTGGTGTGTGGTGTGTAGTGTGTAGTGTGTGGTGTGCTGTTTTGTCCAGAGCGTTCCAAATCATTGCACTCCACACACTACAACAAACTTGTTAAGATTTATCATTACATGTTGTTATGTGTGTGTCGTAGTCTGTCCCCAGCATTAGGAAAGAGAAGAAAAAAAGTGTGCATGTGTGTGTGTGTGTGGAGGTGCATGCATTGTTCATAACAAACTCTTTCATGTTCCTCTTTGATGATGTATTGGACGGGAATGATATGGTTGTTATGTGTGACAATGGTGACAATGGTGGACTTCCATTTTCCATGTGTCTTGTGATTCTCTCTCACACACACATACACACGCGCGCACACGTGCGTGCACACACACAAGTGCTTGCTATAGCTTTCATTTGACTTTTGGTGTGCCTTTTGAAAATTACCTTTTTTTGGTATTCAATTGGTTGAGTACGGACTATAATGTGATACAAAAAGCCAACGATATCAGACACTGTATTAATAGCAACATCTTCATTGTCTGCTATGCCTTAATCAATTAGACATGCAATTGTTATTGGCAGAACATTAATTCTTTTAAATTAATTATAATGGAATTATTAGACTGGAGTCATGTAAATGAAACAATGGAATTCATCTCACCGTGTTCGTCTAACAAGATGTTGTCTGGCTTGATGTCTCTGGAAAAGGAACAAAAACAAACAGACAGGTTTCATTTGATTTCATTGAAACATCTCAATTTAAACATTTAAACATCCATTCACAGGGTAATGCAGTAAAATAAACTAAGAATCCCAGCTAAAACATTATTACGCTATTATGCTGCAATAAGATTATAAGCATAATGGCAAACTCATCCTAATTCCTCTCATAGCCACACCTTGTAAATCAACCAGTGTAAATGTGTTGCTGTTGAAACCAAGAAGATGTGACGAAGGTCATGTGTGTGATTGTGCTCTTCATCGTTCACAGAGAACACACATAAACAACAAAGAAAAACAACAGCAGAGTGACAATGTAAGATCAAGGCAAATCCCTGTGGTAGAGCAAGTATAAAAGGAAATGCCTCATCTAGTGTGTGTTGTCAAAGTCTGTGGTGATGCAGAGACTTTTTGTCCTTTTATTATGCAAGTTTTATGATAGTCCCTCAAAACAGTATATGATGCATCTGGCATTTTTTGGCATTTGGGGCATTTATTTTGCACAAGCATAAATAAGTGTATGAGGGAGTGAGAGAGAGAGAGGTTGTGTGTGTTTGTGTGTGTGTGTGTCACGTGAGTGTGTGTGCGCACGTTCGTGTGTGAGTGTGTGTGTGAGTGTGTATGTGTGTGTGTGCACATGCATGTGTGAGTGTGTGCATATGTGTTTTGGTGCAGGTGAGCAGCAGCTGAACAGGTGCGTTAGAGGAAGACAAGTAGCCAGCAGCAGGTATGGCTGTGGGAGTCACCTGAGACACCTGAGAAGAGAGACCGGTGTGGACCTATGTCACATACAGACTGAATGTCACATACAGATTGTATGTGGCATACAGACCCTAGCTGCCAATGGTATCCTTTGTCTGCTGGATGTTATTTCTACATTCATGGCTAATCTATTCTGTCATACATTTCTCAAAAGAATGTGGCTTATATCAGAATTTGCCCGGGTAAATGAAAATAACTGTATTGCTCATAATACAATATTACACCTGAATTGATCATTATATTATGTTTGTTGTGTGCGATCAGATATGTCTTACGAGTCATTCAAGTCATTTTATGAATCATTTTCTAGTCCTGAGCATTGAAACATACATAAACCTTACAATGCAAAGGAAGTTCACTACTGCACTACTGTTAACTACCACTAGAGGGCCATAGTGGGGCTTACTTCTTGTATTGTTTCATTCTCATACACTTCTCTCTCTTCCTCCCCCTCTTTATCATCCAGGGTGACTTTCCTGCATGGATACACTGTGGGACTACTGATCACAGGCCATGTGAAAGCAGAACCAGTGTATTGGCAGCAACAATCGTCATTGACACGGTCAGCACATGGTGTGTCCAACATGCTAGGTGGGGCGTTAGCCAGCCAACACAAGGGAGTTCAGTGCTTTTAACTGATAAAACACGTATTTAGGTTTAGAAATGAAGAAAGACGGCGTTTAGATTCTGTTGCTTTTAGAACGTCAAACAATGTTTGTTTGAACTTTGAGCGCAGCGTCAAGGTGGAAAATCCGAGCTGTCCGCTACGCCTGAGGTAGCATCAACGCTAGGTTGGGCTTCAACGCTCAACTCCATAGGAAAACATTGGCAACGCCGACTCTGAAAGCTCATCATGTGTTGACCGCTATGCTGTGGTGTTTTAATGTGTCATCATCAAGGTCTGCGAAGGTTATCAATATTATATGAGTCACAAAGACAAAGGCACCGGTAATGACCAGAAGGTCCGGGAAGACTCCAGGGATTAAACTAAACATCAAAGAACAGCACTCTGGCAGTCCATTCACTCCATAGACTATTATGCTAAGTTACATTCAAACTTCCAATCTCTCTCTCTCTCTCTCTCTCCTCTACTTAATGAATGTATGTGATCTCAACCTCTCCTTGAGTGTGTCCCTCTTATGCTCTCTCCAATCTCTCTGTCTCTCTCTCTCTCTCTTTTCTCCCTGTCTGAATTTATAATATATTAGTTTTGAATACATTATTTCATCATCCCCTAACATACACACATGCACGCACACACACACACACACACACACACACACACACACACACACACACACACACACACACACAGACCTTACCAGTTGCACCACAGTCAGAATGAGGCAGACGTTTAACCAACTAGTAGTCCAGCAATCACTACTGTACTGGCTCACTAGTAAGAAGACTTTTACTAGTAAAGCCAACTCGTTAACTAGTTGGCTCTACACAACACAACAACAGTACCAGGGAACTAGTTGTACTAAAATGCTATTTTAATTAAAAAAACAATTTAAGAGATGCTTTTGTCCAAAGTGACTTACAGTGAAACAGATCATTAAAGACAAGGTACAATTAGGCATTTTGCACAAGACAGCTTAGGCAGAGGACATTGGGGATCAGCTTGCCACTTAATTAAGCAGCGGCAAATAGTCTACTATTGGCTTTTCCAGGACACGTACCGCCTGCTTGATATGGCGCCAATCTACTAGTGGACCTGTTCCCACCTCCCCCCCCGCCCCCTCTCTCTCGCTCTTCTCTGCGGTGGGTCATGCCCAAATCAGCTCCGGGGGTACTTTGAACTACAGCCGCAACGTGTGTGTGCGTGTTACACGATCAAATGCTACGTTTGAAGAATTCAGAATCCACTTTTAAATTATGGAAACTGAACTCAACCTTGAAGAATAAAATAAAATGTCCTGCGGGGAAGAGAGGAAAGAGGTGGGCACCAGCATATTTCAGTTTTAGAGCGCTAGCCTTCTCTGTCCCTAATCAAGTGTGCATGCTTCTGAAAGGTGTCGACCCCTGACGGGTCCATGGAACACATTGGAAGGAGCACCATGATAGCCATGGGACCCACACAGGCGCCAGCTCTGCCTGACAAGAATCATCAGTCTCTGCTCGGATTTATGTTCCCCTCCTCGCTCGAAACCCCCTCCAAAAATGTATGAATGAGTGGAAGCAAGAGGGGTTGGAAGCTATTCATTTGTTTCCTCCGGTTTGTGTTAGCGTTGGTGAATAAAACGAGTGGTTGAGTTGAAGGAGTTTAGTGCACACAAGACAGTCTGCAGTTTATCAGTTTGTTAACCGATAGTTTGTTACTTTTTGATGAAAAACAAGTGCAAGTGAAGTACTGAAAGGATATCTGGTTCTGTGTTTGAGTCAGTTCAAGTGAGTGTGAATTGTGTGTGTGTGTGTATGTGCGTGTGTGAAAATGAACAAATTAACAAATGATTTACTTTACTATTTATTTAATGAAATCATGATTTCATTAGCTATGACAACATCCATGAGACCTGAATATAATTTATTTTTCAAAAGACAATCTATTTATAAATTGTGAACTACAACTACTGCCTCATGTTGTGATTTGTATAGACGCTTTACATAAAAGCGTTTAGACGTCATGGGTGTGTTTAGACGTAATGGGTGTGTGGTATTAAGCCCAATCTTTATATTAATACATATATTCAAGGCATGATAATTAGATTACGGTACAAGTCAAGTCACAAGTGCGTTTTCCTTCATATTGTATGAAGTTCATATTTAGAAACAAGGGACTTGTTGACTCAAGAGGCTTATACTACGGTGATACACTCTTTTGCCACGAGACAAAACTAGACCACGCAACCAGTCAAGTGCCAGATAACGTAATCACCAGAACTACCAAAACATTCACCCTTACTGAATAGAACATCAGTTACCTTCATTAACATCACTGCCCTACAGGATGCCAGCGTATTAGCATATCAAAGGCTCACGACTCGACACGAGTGTTTTGTGAATCTGGTGTGTGTGTGTGTATTTATGTGCATGTATCTGTGTGTGTGTGTGCGTACGTGTGTGTGTGTGTGTATCTGTGTGCATGTATCTGTGTGTGTGTGCGTGTGTGTGTGTGTGTGTGTGTGTACATGCATGTATCTGTGTGTGCGTGTGTGTGTGTGTGTGTGTGCACATATGTGCATGGGTGTGTATCTGTGTGTATGTGTGTGTCTGTGTGCATGTATCTGTGTGTGTGTGTGTGTGTATCTGTGTGTGTGTACGTGCGTGTATCTGTGTGTGTGTGTGTGTGCTCAGCAGATCAGATGGTGTGTCCTCCTTGGCTGGGGTCAGAGCAGGAAGTGAAGGAGTGGGGGAGGAGTCGGGGAGGCGAGGGTGTAGTAGTTGAGGTAGGTTATAAAGGTAAACGGTGTAGACCTTAATTAGCTGACATTTGGCTCAAAGGCGGGGCTCCAGGGGGGATCTGTCATGGCTGAAGGCGTGCGCTTTAGTGAGGTTAGCGCGGAAGTCTAGTGTGCCGCTAAAGGCCACCTTGCCGTGGTGAAGCCAGGGGGACGTGCCTGTCCTGGGGGGTGGGGCGGGGGAAGGGGTGAAGGCAGCAGGGGGTGCTGGCTGGCTGGCGGTGGTGGAGGAGGAGAAGAGCCAGGCTAAGCTGTTTGTTGCTAGTGTCATGTTAAGGAAAACCAAACACCTTCATTTGAGCTAATTCCCGCCCACTATCATTGTTTACTTCTGGTAGAAACTTGTTTTTCATTTAATTTTATATTACTGTTCAGGCTGCTCTCCCTGTCTTTACCCCCTACAATGGGATTTGGGGGGATGTAGCCAGAATGTTTGATTGACATTACCACGGTAACCAGTAACAATTAATGCATGCAATAGCACGTGTTTAACCTATAGAGGGCCCATATCTTTTTTAAAACTTTGGGTATTTAAGTCAAGATATGGACCATCAACCCATAGCACTACTATGTAACCCACTACATGACTTTTCATGTAAAATAAGTAGTTCTCGAGGTTGGTTTTGCTTTAAAGGTAGAGACTAGAAAGGTGATTTGGGTCATTTGTGCAAAGTGGCAACTTGAAGACCAGACTCTAAAGTGATGTTTTGTTTTGAAAGATGTGATGAGTCATCACATCGGTTCTAGCTTATGTATTCAAAGTAAAAAAGATGCTTGTGCTTAGTCACTCTATATTTTCAAGTATCTTGGAATCAACAGTCCAGACGTGTAGAGAAATGTAGACTCAAGAAAATAAGTAATAATTCATCCATATTTGTATTACTTTCATTGTTAGATTCATCTACTGAGTTATCCTAAAATTTCACTGCAATTTGATAGAAATGGGACTAGAAGATCATCATTTCCTTTGCTCAATGACTTTTTTCTTTTGTGAAACGTGGGTTGCAGACACATCTCTGTATTTTTTCTAATCTTCATAAAACTGACACATCGAAATCCAAAAAGAAAGAACTTCATTTCACAGCAAGCCAATAAACCCACAGTCCGTAAATGACCCATGGATAGTCTTGTCTATTGAGCCATTGAGAGGGAGAGAGAGAGAGAGAGAGAGAGAGACAGAGAGAGAGAGAGAGAGAGAGAGCTGAATACAGATAGAGTTTATGAGCTTTACAGGTGAAAACAGGCTAATAAAATATAGAGCAGTGGTAGTAAAAAAGTAAAAAGGGAATGTGGACGGTAATGACGATTAAAGCCAGAGGAGGAGGTGGAGGTTGGAGGTGGGTGGTGGATCTGTGGTAGTGTTGTTGGTGGTGGTGGGTCTGTGGAAGCTGATCCCTCAGCTAGTTCTCTCAGTTCACTGACCCTACAAGCTATTAGCAGCATCTAATGGCCTCATTACAGCCCAGCATAAGAGGCTCAGGGGTAATGCAAGCCCTACCTGGACATACAACACCGCGCTGACACAGGAGCAGGCTGACACACCTGAGATAGCAGGGTGACACACACACACAGACACGCACACACATGGACGGAAAGGCACACACCCACACACACTCACTAGAAGTAGCATACAGCAATTACTGTGGGACTACATATTTCTCTCTATAAAAATACTTTGTAAAGGACAATGCCAACTCACATTGACCTATCAAACCTATTCAACACATGTGAATAACAGATCCATGTACATGAATCATACCTTACACCTTACATGATGAGGAAGGCTTTGCTGTTGCTAGCTGTGATATCGCCATAAGAACAACTTCCTTCAGACACATGAGGACACACTGGGCTCTGGTTGTTCTCAATGTAGGATTTAATCAAACGCACCGGTAGGATAGTGTTTTCACATGGCACACACACACACACACACACACACACACACTCACACACACACACACACACACACACACACACACACACACACACACACACACACACACACACACACACACACACACACACACACACACACACACACACACACACACACACACACACACACACACACACACACACACACACACACACACACACACACACACACACACACACACACACACACACACACACACACACACACACACACACACACACAGTATGCCACCATGAATACTTTTAATTTTAA
>OOFB01019278.1:7712-19690 GCA_900323305.1 Trachyrincus murrayi
ACTGTCCCCCCCCCCCCCGTCCAGGTCTCTCTCCGAGAGCTAACAGGATCTGTTGACCTTGCCTGCTATATTCACCTGGCCTCGCTTCACCTGCTGTGTTCCAAACAAAAGAGAGCTGTTTACTTGTATCTCACCGCACAACACACACACACACGCACACACAGAGGAGCCGACTTGATCCAGCTGGCCAGTCGCAATATTGCATTATTCATAAAACACAAACACATGAAATGGATTCCGCCGGTCCACTCCCTACCGAACACGAGAAGATTAATGAGACACTGTTGGGTTATAATTCAAAGTTCATCCTCACATACATCATATTTTGAAGCACATAGATTATAGTGGAGAGCACATTTATCATACAACAGGGCACACACACACACGCATGCGCACACACACACACATCGCAGATACACAGGGAACAATGAGGCACACACGCACGTACAGACGCACACCGTCTGACTTTTCTGTTGCACGTGCTCACACACACAGACACACACACACACACACAGTCACAGATATACACAATTTGTTTGAACACCGTGTCCCCCCAGAGGGAACCTCCCCGTTCGCATCCCGTTATTCTAATTTCATTCCGTGACATCTCCTCTGGAGCATTAAAGTGCCATTTGCACACACACACACACACACACACACACACACGCGCACGAGAGAGATAATAGTGTAAAGAGTCTGGTCATTCTCAAAGTCGTTAGCCTCACGGTCGTAAGAGCGTCGATCAAGAGAAACAATATGAGAAAACACTCCTAATTCTGCCACGTTTTTTAAATGGCAACGTCTGAATACCAAAATGTGTGTGGACCATTTTTGGGGGTCTGAATTGCAGCTTTTATTATTTGAAAATACTGCAAATAATAAAATACAAATGTTGACAAAATTGTTATTAAAGCGGGAATGCAACAACTAAATAATCCAATATTTCCACGTGAATTATTTATTCTCGCACGATATACTGCTTACTTGCTATATGTGTTCAACACCACCGCATCTAAACATGACAAACCTCTCCGTGTAAGTTGCATTCGGGGATTTAAGGGAAGAAAAAAAAAACATGCATGCTACGGGCAAAAGAAAAAAGAAAAGAAAATGTCTCCCTTATCTGAAATAATTGAGTCCACGAACACAACTCTTCATCAACTTTCGAGCAATTTGTGGTGACAGCTGATAACCCCGCAAATATTCAACTAGACGTTCAAGTCTGCCTCTCAAAATGATGGACTGTATTACGAACTAATCTTCCTTCACATACTTGATAAGAAAGGCTAATTTGAGTGCTGATGGAGTTCAGAATACAGCCGAACTCATGAATAGATCGTATCATAATCATTACACACAAAAAAAGAGAGAGAAAAGCTTTTGACTGCACGCATTTAGAGACAAATTGGTCTCTTTTAGAAGTTTAATCAAAAACGCTCGAAGGGTCCGACGCCAACAGATGGAATTTTCCACTCAATTGGCATGGCAATGTCATAGATGCCACTTCGAATGAGATCTAAACATACACTCATTCTCATTGGCTTATGCTAATCCCGTTCCATTTACCACTTGTCAGAGAGGGGCGAAGTGACACGCGGCACCGCCGTCACTGTACAAAAACCTCCCCCGTTCAGAACGGCTTCGCAGGCATTGAGTGAACTTCACGCATTCCGCTAACGTCTTTCAGTCACACAGTGGCTGTCAATCACTCGGAAACCAAAATGGTGCTCAGATTATTTTATAGGACGTTGCTGGACTATTGATTTTAGATAATGAATTTTCTGTTTCTATTACGGCCCAAACTTACTGTTACCTTCTTCAACTTTTTCCTGTTTCTGGTGAAACAAAACTGTGGGTTTTGTTACGATTTTAGGCAATTTTTTTTGTTAGCCGAGTTCGGGCAATTAATAATACATTAGTGAAAAGCCGGCCTGGGAACAATTGTAAAAAAGGGATGAAGAGGGAACAAGGGGGCGAGGGAGGTGTGGGGGCAGCGAGAAGAAAAGGAGGAAGAGGAAGAGATACGTGTTTCAAGCTTCATCGCCTTCTTCCAGGTGTCTTCGCCTGCATGACTTCATCCATGCACCGCAATCAACGTCCTTAATGAAATAAGTAATTAACATATTATAATTGTGCTTGGTGTGATTTGACAGAAATCATTTTCCATATCTAATACTATGCTAATTTAATCTGTTCCTCTTACACGCCAACATGACCTTTTTGTGATTAAGTTTCATGGCAGATTTCTTCACTGTTCTTAAGTAGGTGTGTGTGTGTGTGTCTGTCTGGCTGTCTGTCTAAGTGTGTGTGTGTGTGTGTGTGTGTGTGTGTGTGTGTGTGCATGAGCATGCACATCTGTGCAGCGTTGGCATGATATGCACATGTATAAGCATATGTGTGTGTGTGTGTGTGTGTGTGTGTGTGTGTGCATGCAATGCATGTGCATGTGTGCCTGTGCGTGCACACACATCTGTGCAGCGCTGGCATGAAATGCACATGTATAAGCATATGTATTTCTGCGTGCATGTGACGCATTGATTAGCCAGGGGTTAGATGTGTCACCAATATGCTCGGGAACGTACGTCTAAGATAAGTACATCTTTTCAAGCGGCACATTTAATCGGGGAGGGAGACCTTTGGGTCACGAAGCAGAAAAATTGCTAACCACAAGGTTTACTACCAGGGTTTTATACCACATGAATAAAACCATGCGGTTTTATGCTACACATCTTCCAAACTCATCCTCTTGTCTGTCGTGTCACCATCCACTCTAACTCTAGATTTCTAGTCATGTGAAGAAGAAAAAAAACGTCCATTTTCTAAAAAGATTTTCACTTAGGAAATAGAGGAGAAGCCACAAGTACTGTTGTGTAGTGGAGACAGATGGGCTTCTATCTCTCAAAGCACACAGTGCTCTCGGCTAACATTCATCTGACTTTTGTCTCTTCGCCCCCCCCTCACACACACACACACACACACACACACACACACACACACACACACACACACTTAGACAGCTAGACACATACACTCTTTATTCTGTTGGTTCACACTGAAGACAACAAAGTGCCTTGAGCGATCAACAGACTCTGATGTTTCTGATCACGGGAGACGCCAGCGATCATCATCATAAGTTTTAGCCCTTTCACGTCTCATGTTGATTTACCCTACAGTGAAAAAAACATGAATACGATATTTTTATGTTTTCGCAAAAGGTCAACGCATCCAGGAGGAACGTATGAAACGGAGAGGAAGTAATCTGGCGCTATAGCGAGAAGATATGAGTGACAGAATACGTGCTAGCGAGTAACGAGTTAGCATATTGCGGACATTTCCTCTTTTGTTTGTCTCTCATGTGACGGCTCCAGCGCCCCCGAGGTGCACATGTCAACACACAACTATTATTCCTCACTTCGGATACACACAATACGCACAGTATCACCAAAGTCTACTTTCAGACGTGACACCGTTGTTTTTTGTTCTATATACCAACCCAAAAAAAAATAACGTATGGTTTGAGACGTGAGCGTATTACTTCATTAGAACTATAAAGTGTGGATGCTCCGTGCGTGCCGACTTGAATTGGAGCCAAATCAAATTGGACTATCAAAAACCATTACTAGGCCGAATTACCTCGGGAAGCTGTAGTGTAGAATTATACTGTATAAGGGTAAAACATGAATGTAACTACGATGTTTTAGTGATACATGATAATCCTAAACATAAAGACATCTGGGTAATCAAATCCAAACTTTGAATTGCTATTGGTTTTGGAATTAGTGTTAAATCATGGCATAGGTAGGAGCCTAATATGGGCTACATTTAGGCCTACAGTAGTCATTTTGAGTTACTTGAATGCATAGTAGTCAGTAGTTGGCCTAATTAGCACAGTAGTAGCAGCCTACAGTCTAGGAAAGACTGAAAAACAACAGGAAAGTCAGTAACTGAGCATTCCAGCTTCCCTTCTATGGATTAATTAAGTGTAAAATGGAAAAAAAAAGTTCAAATAAACTACATGTGACTTGAAAGTTGCCTAAACAACATTTTCTAAAATGTCTGGCCTATTTGGCGAGGATTAGGCTACCATTCTTCAATCCGCCGAGTGCTTTTGTAGCTCGCATGCACAAAAACGTCTCGTTATTCATGCAACCAGATCACATTCCTCACTTAAGATGGATTTTGTTGCAATTATCAGGGGACAAGCTATGGAGGAGGAAAATGATATAATCTAGGTTAGCAAGACATTCGTTTATAGCTTGTTCAGCTCCTTGTTGCCATGTAGACGGTGTCTCTTTGCATTTGGTATCGTGTCTACTTTATCGCTAATCTCTTGCGTTTCCCACTGTTGTGATAGGCCTACTCTTTTCCCTCTAGCTTAACGTCCCCACTCCTCCTAAACTAACCTGGAGCTAAGTTATGGCTGTAGGCCTACGATCCCCTCCGATGATACTAACTCTCTTAATTAATGTTAATTAATTAATGTTAATTAATGTTGATCAATTAACATTGATAAACAGCAATATATGTTATCCATGTAATCCCGATTCATGTGTGCATGTGAGTGTGCCCATACATGCACATATGTAGATATACATGTATGTGCACATACAAGTGTTTGTATAGGAATGACAACACGCATCAAAGACATCACGCTCCTCTACCTCAGCACGTCCACCAAAACAACCCAAAATGGACACCGCGAGAGAGAGAGTAATGCAGTGGAACCCCGCACGCCCTCAAGGCTGTTCTAACACTCCATCTCTCTCGCTCTCTCTCTCTCTCTAATTCTCTCTCTCGCTCGCTCTCTCTCTCTCTCTCTCTCTCTCTCCCTCTCTCCCTCTCTCCCTCCCTCCTGCGGCGGCAGTGTGTGTGAGTGGTATCCATCTGTCAGTTGTCAGTTGCCAGGCCGTGATACAGAGAGCTGTCACTTCTCGTCAGCCCGCATGGCTGAGGCCTTTTCACCACATGCCCTGCTCCCACTCAGGGGCCACGGCAGGGAGAGAGCGAGAGAGAGTTAAAGAGAGATAGAGATACAATAAAACAGAAATAGAGATACAGCAAAACAGAGATAGAGATACAGTTAAAGTGACAGACATACAGTAAAAGAGAGATAGAGATACAGTTGAAGTGACAGATATACAGTAAAAGAGAGATAGAGATAGATATACAGTCAAAGAGAGATAGAGATAGTTCAAAAAGAGATAGCAATACAGTCAAAGAGAGATAGAGATACAATAAAAGAGAAATAGAGATACAGTTCAATAGCGATACAGTTAAAAAGGGATACAGTTAAAAAGAGATAGCAATACAGTTAAAGAGAGAGAGTGGGTTGCAGGGAGGTTATTGATGGTAACATAAAACGAATAAAAAAGGTTGAGGCTACGAATTACAAATGTGTTGTTTTGTCGAGCGGGGCGCCCAGGAAACAACAAGGGATCGCGAGGCATATGGTAGTAAGCAACAAGCACATTATTTATAAGCATTAAGCCATCTCTCAGCGTGTACACTGTGACAGTAGAGTCACTGCCCGGGGCATACCACCACAATCCACTGAAATTGACATCGAAGCACGACTGGGGCGGATTAAGATGTATGAAGGAAGTTGTCAGTGTTGCAAAGGGTACATCAGGGGGCAATGATGTACCCTGTGGCTGCTATGACAACAGCAGATACTGTACATTTGTATAAGCATATAAACAGGAAAACAACGCAAACTGATAAAGTATTGCAACGCATCAATACCACCAATATTCTGTAGCACACTGAGGTATTTTAAATGTGCTGCCATGTGAATATGTATTTAAATCATCATTAAAAGAGGAGGCAGAATAGATTGGTCGATGTAAGTAACAAAAGCAATGCCCATTGGTGCAGTAGGGCTCCAACGCTTTTTTTTTCATTTTTAAATCTATATTTAAATATACATTATGTTAAATATTTGTAATATATCTACTTGTTTTATGTCTTGTCCCATATGGAGCAGGTTGTAAATCTGGTTATAATACACACGTTTTCTCCACGTTTCTTTTTTGCTTGTGGAGGTGCTTGTGGAGGTCTTGTATTCTGTATTCTGATATCTAACTATTAGGTGGTGGAGAGGCATCCCGAGGTCAGCTAAACACGGTTCCCCCTCCCTGGGCCCGGAGACAGCTAGATAAGGCAAGTGTACGGAGCAACGTTACAATGACAAGTGTGACAGTTCCAGGAGATCTCCGTCTTCTGCCCCCAGGGAACTACTTCTAAGAAGAAAAAACACTCAGGACTTCATACCTCAGGCTTTTATATCTTATGACACTACAAACATGTTAATTCCATGAAAACGACCATCATAAAAATACAAAATATAGTCATTATCTAGTTAGGCTTATTGTTTGAATAAAGAATAGTAAAAGAATGGAGGTGAAATCTATATATGTATTTATTTATTTCAAATTAAAAGCCCTGCAAGGATAAAAGCATCTGCTAAATGTTAAAATCAGGGCCGGAATTCTTGCCAAATATGATTCATATCGTGGATACATACAGGAAAAGCCACAGTTACATAAGTACAATTACTGATACAAACCAAAACGACAAACAGCTGTTTCCAAACCACGGATATCTCTCTCACTTATCTCTTCAAAATGAAAGCGCACACACACACACACACACACACACACACACACACACACACCACCAGAGAGTTGAAATAGCTTAATAACTTTGTGACAAGAAGCCATTAAGGGATGGGAAATGTAGTCTTTATTTCAGAAAGCTCTCGGGCTCTTTAGAAACTTCTTCTTTCAGTACTTCAGTACTACTTCCTAGTAATAAAAACATGTAATATTAGGCTAGACTATTTCCAGCTGAGATTTCAAACTTCAGACTGCCTCAAAAGACACACACACACACACACACACACACACACTGTATTTGTGTGTGTGTGTGTGTGTGTGTGTGTGTGTGTGTATCACCTTGTACACCTTTGCGCCTCAGCCCCTAAATATTTATTTCAGCCACAATGAAAGATACAAAATGTCCTTCTTTGAGATAGAATGTCTAAAATGTAGGCTATTTGATGTCCTTACTTTCTTTCATACGGTCGGCTATAGTACATTATAACATATCTATGTCCTTGTACTTCCTGCCACCGTGTCTAATGAACAGAAAAGATATGCTTCCCTTGTTTAGGATATTCAACAAGCCTTTTCTAATGGACAGCCCAGAGGAAGGGGGAGGAGGGAGGGAGGGAGGGAGATAGAGAGGGAGGGAGAGAGAGAGAGAGAGAGACTGAAAGACAGAGACAGAGAGAGAGCAAGCGAGAGAAAGACACTGAAAGACAAAGAGAGACTGAAAGAGACAGAGAGAGAGAGAGACTGAAAGACAGAGACTGACAGAGACAGAGAGAGAGCAAGAGAGAGAGAGACACTGAAAGACAAAGAGAGACTGAAAGAGACAGAGAGAGAGCAAGAGAGAGAGACACACTGAAAGACAGAGACAGACAGAGACAGAGACAAAGAGAGAGAGCGAGAGAGAGAGAGAGCTCCTGCCCTATATAGAGATCCCAGTGGGAACAGATGAGAATCTGTGAATTCTCTGAGTGCAGGCATTTTGTCATGTTTTCTATCGTTCAACTAATAAAACAGCAGCCCTCCACTAAGAGCTGGACTCCCTCTAGACGACACAGAAACACCCAGATGGACAGCTAATGTTTCAACTGACATTTTCCTCCATTTCCTCCTCGTACAATGGCTGCCATGGTGCATTGCTGAGGATAAACATGTTTGTTCACCCTGCGGTATATCCTCATCCATTTATATAAAATATCTATTGAATACTAATCCGGTACACAAACAGTAAAGTAATATAGAAATGTCAAAAAATGTAATTAAGAAGGCATGTATAAGCCAGCTATATGTTTGCAGTTTGCTGACATGACTTGATTATTCTATTATTATTAAATGTGCTTCTTCATGGGCATGTACAGAAACATCAGAATCAAATCACATTCATCCTTCCAGAATCTTTTAGAAATATTCCTTCAGAACAAAAAACACACAAGCACGCGCGCACACACGCGTGTGCGCACACACACACACACACACACACACACACAGACACACATACACACATACACACACACACACACACACACACATACACACACACACACACATACACACACACACACATATACACAGGTTTGGTAATCCGGGTGGGAAGGTAAATCTTACTGGTTTTATAACCCGCTGTGTCTCTCCACCTCTCGTGCTTTTTAGGGGGGGTGGGTATAATGGGGTTTAATGGGACTATTAACAGAGAGATCAATACGGCGAGGTAAACGAGTGGGGGGGGGGGGGGGGGGTGGGTCGCTCCCATCCACTTGTAATTTTCCCGCTACGATAACAGCAACAAAATGAAACCAGGTTCCATTGCATAAATAAACAGGTAAATAAACAGGACAATAAACAGCCATTGGTCATCAGTAAGGTTTCATTTTCAATTCCAAATAATACCATCAAATATGTTTTTACTTTTCTACGCAACCTGTCATGCTTTTTTTGTGACTATGAGGCTTCCGTAGTTACCAATGAGTCATCAGACCTGGCCTCTGCTCTCCAGATCTTCTTTATTTCTTCTCTTCAGAGACCAACTTGTGGATATTTTAGGGGCTTTACATAATAAGTGCACTACACTTAATTTTTAAGAACGTTTTTATGTTGAGGATGCTTCATGTTAAGTGCCCTAATTTTTAAGTGCACTTCGTGTTAAGCGTGCTTCAATTTAAGTGTGCTTGAATTCAAGTGTACTTCGGGTAAAGTGCGCTTAATGTTAGGTAGGAGCATCTTGCTCAAGGACGCCTACAGATAAACTGTGGACACTGGGGATCGAAGTACTCTTTGACACCCCTGCCACTACCCTGTTGTGGAGTGTGCGTTGTTGGTGGCTGGTTTAAGCAGCCTCACCTGGTCCGAGTCAGACTGATTAGACTCTGGGGCTGGGTGAGGCTGCACACCTGTGGCTCACAGGTTAAACCAGCCACCAGCACACACACTCAGGAGGAGCACTAGCATGTCAGCACTTACCACCTGCTCTGCCTCTTCAAACAATCGCAAACTCTACAATAAACCGGTTTAACCATCATCTGCCTGTGTCCTGATGTTGGAGAAGCCCTGAAAAGCCACTGTAGTGGCATGTGGCAGGGTCAACTGCTACACCTGTATATATCGATATATATAAAACATATATGGCTCCCTCTTTCGTCCAAGTAAGCTTCTATGAGGAGACCGTACTCCATTACCAACTCTTTTGCTAATCTACACACACACACACACACATACACATACACACACAGTACATACATTGGATTGAGGTGTGCATAAATCTGGTTCAGCATCATACAGTCCCTATAGATAACCTATAGATAACCATACGTCCCTGTAGAGAATAGTGTGGTGAATAACTATAGCTATAGCCTCATTCCAAGGATAGCTTGTCATGGTGGCCTGTCACATATCCCAACCCTTTTGCTCATTACTATTGCAGTAAATGTATGTTTTGTAGGGATGTAGGGACGATATTAAAAGTTATTCAAATTATGTTTTTAGCTGTTTGATAACATTGTTTTACACACAAGTACTATAAGGAAAGATCTCTGTATTTCTCACTTCCTCTGTTATTCGTCGATATATTTTGGCCCGCTCATTATTACATTTACATTTACATTTACATTTAGGGCATTTAACAGACCCGCTCATTATCAGTTGGGGAAACAAAAAAAACAAATAGACAAAATATGCTAAGAATCAATATGACAGTAAGTAATATTCTTCTGTGTCAGGGTAACACATTTCAATGGCCAGCTGGTTTGTGAGCTGGTTGTTTTCATGATGCCATGTTAGAAATCTGCAGGTCGAACGCCCTTGCCCAAACACTGTCTTGATCCTTTCTTGAATTAAATTTTTGGAGTTGGTATTTTCACTCGCAAGTTGATCTCACTCGCATTAACCATCAGAAACTTTGTAGTGCTAAAATCTCTTTTGCAATGATTGGTTTCTTTTTAAAGCGTTTGTGTGGTTAGACATATATTGCGGTTAGAGTTTTGAAAAATCCTCTGTGGGTATCGCAAAAAAAAACTCCAGAATATTTCCACAGCCTTTGAAATGTTTGACAAAGAGAGAGACGTAGCAATTACTCCAATAGATCTCACACATCAAGATGATTGCCGCCCACAAATATTAATAGCACGGGTATCACTTTTCATGAATCCAAAATATTATGCCAAACAGATAATTCACCGCTAAATATCGACCTTGTAAAACCAATTGTGACTTTAACTTTTGAAGGCTTTTCAATTAACTAAACTGCTACTTCAAGTACTTTTGTTTTGAAAGTGAAGTAATGCTGTGTCACTGTAGCTTCTAGGAGATTTATAATGCAAAGCCAGATTTTGGCTACCTAAAGTACAAACACAAATAGATAAGACTATATTTGCAAGAGTTTTAAAAGAACACTATTATTATTATTATGAACCTTCTGAAATATGACTCATTTAAACATGATCTGTGAGTAGTTAGTGGGCAGTTAGCTTATAGCTTGCCCTCCGCTTGTCCTTCTGGATGTGCCAACAGTTACCTCTCTGCCCACTCCCTGAACTCCTCAACGCTATCTCCCTCTCCCCTCGTCGATGGTGGTGTCACCTGGCGCCATCCTTCTTCATTCCCGCTAACAATTTGGTAATGAAATATTGATTTCGAGTTAGATTCATATCGATGCTATTAGCTTAGCATTGATAAATCACCCCGGCCGGAGGCTAGGCTAGGCTGCAACGGGGGACAGTACAATAGACGAAGGGGTGTTATGTGTTAATTTGATGGATATGTCTTAGTTTTCATGTCTTATATAACATGCCTCCACACCGGTATTATCTCCCACTCTATCCCGTGTACCAAACAGAGTTTAATTCCCCATTTCCAAATGGCTAACTGTCGTGCCCTCCTCCTAATGTCACTGGAAGGTCAGAGTCATGGGAGGACCGGACATTTTTAACAGTTATTACAAGGTAAAACTGGTGTATCACAGTTAACACTGTCTTGGGTTCTGCTCTGGGGCCGCATTGAGGGGAGGAGGGGAAGAAATGTGACCCTACACATTCACATTGGATCCTAAGAACAACAGATAGTGTTCTTTTAATGCTCTTTGCTTGGCAGAATGTGGAGTTGTGATGCTCAACAGAGAGGTGGGACTGACCAACTGACAAACCCCAGTGTGTTCTGCATTGAATTATATAAACGAAATGTCAAACTATTGGAAGTTAGGGTGCCACTAAATAATGTTTCAAAGGAAAATGATTTGACGCACTGCCTGGCAGTTATACACACAAGTAGACGGATGTTCAAAACCCAGAAACACACACACAGACAAATTCACACACATGCACTCACACATACGCACACATTCACAAACACGTGCCTATACACACGCACACACATACACACACACAAGCAGCTCAATAAAAACTGGGACCAACTGCTGTTTGAGAATTACTTGTTGATTACAAATGTTTGTTTACTAAGAATGGCTGCTAATTATAATTTGCCAATTGTTTTCACTGAACTCAGGAAATAAAATACAAAAATAAATTTCTTCCATCAATATTTTCCTCCTACTGTAGCTGTATAGACAATATTAACCACATAATAGTATGTGTGTGTGTGTGTGTGTGTGTGTGTGTGTGTGTGTGTGGCCAAAAGCAACAAGAAAAACGCCACAAAGATCAAACCCTGGTCCTTTAGTGATGTAGCTGTGGTGTGTGTGTGTGTGTGCCTGTGTGAAGGGGGAAGAGATAAAGAAGTGTGTATCTGTGTGTGTCTCTCAGTTACAAAATCAATAGATCTACAGCAGGAGTGCCATTTACCACCGCAAAGCGATGGGCAGACTCTGTGGCCTTCACAATCCTATAGCTTAGCCACATGCTTGTTAGATACACGCCATAAAGG
>OOFB01019283.1:2872-15059 GCA_900323305.1 Trachyrincus murrayi
AATAATAATTCAAATATACGGTATATCTCATCTACTGTATAGTCTCACATGTGTATAGTACATGTTTTGAGTTTTTCAGCCTACCTTCAGAATGTTACGGCTACATGACGTACATATTGAACTCTGTACATCGTGGACACCCACGTGTGTGTGTGTGTGTGTGTGTGTGTGTGTGTGTGTGTGTGTGTGTGTGTGTGTGTGTGTGTGTGTGTGTGTGAGAGAGAGAAAGAGAAAGAGAAATCGTGGCATGTGGTGTGTGCTTGTATATAGATCTCTTTGTGATAGGGTTCTTTTGTGTCTTTTGTTTATGTACAATTGATCCATCAAAGGGGAGCGAGGTGCCTACAGTTATTGAACTGGCTGTGATTATCGCGCGCGCACACACACACACACACACACACACACACACACACACACACACACACACACTTGCCATGCCAAAGCTCCAACTTCCATA
The DNA here is from genome assembly GCA_900323305.1 of Trachyrincus murrayi. Classification (NCBI taxonomy): domain Eukaryota; kingdom Metazoa; phylum Chordata; class Actinopteri; order Gadiformes; family Macrouridae; genus Trachyrincus; species Trachyrincus murrayi. The sequence goes on from OOFB01019283.1 coordinate 3,330, forward strand.
AAGTTTTTCAGACAAAACACTATAACACACTTCCACCTTTCTGCTTCATATTTCCTTGTGTGGGGAGCAGTTCCACTTTTGCAAACTTATCTTTTAAGTAATAGATTCTGAATACCCATGGCACATTTGTATGTGGTCTAAATCACTGGTTCTCAACTGGTCCAGCCTCGGGACCCACATGTGTCATTAGTCATTAAGTCACGACCCATAAATAAAAAATGTATTTACCAATATTGCAGTAATCAACAATGCCTTCATGTACTGCAAACAAAAAGATGCAACAATTGGGGCTAAACATGAAATAGTAAGCCGTTGAAACATGAATTAACATTTGAAACATTAGTCAATTCATGGGCTTCTTTCTAAAGATTAAGGTTTGGCATATGCTCTGCGACCCACTCGAAATGCCCTCGTAACCCCCTTATGGGTCGTGACCCACCACTTGAGAATCACTGGCCTAAGTGGATTCAGTTGCTATTGGGAACACCATTAAAAAGTTAGTGGATCATTTATTAGTGTCTTGTGATTCCATGTCACAATGTTGGACTTGATCCCACCCTGATGCACTTACACCTACGGCTACTTGTTTGTGAAAGAACTGAATGGTTGCTAGGCAACGGAGCGCCATCTCAACGGGCCGTGAAGCTTGACAATTAGAGGAAGTGAAGTGTTTCTGCCCGGAATTAAGCAAAAATATATATTATGTTTTATGTGTGTGTGTGTGTGTGTGTGTGTTTGTGTGTGTGTGTGTCTGTATGTGTCTGTGTACATATAAGCACAGTCACGTGTTTCCAGGGTTACCACGATAAAAATAATATCCTTCTAATGTGTGAAAAGTACAAGAGAAAGTAATGGAACTTCTCTAAAGGAAAGGAAAGGCCCTGTGATTCTGTTGACACAAAAGTAGAAACAAACTCTTAACTTTTGTTTCCCTTTCAAAGGTTCAAACCGGTTAATAAATAAAGTAAACAAGCTGATGTATTAAGGTATGTCTCTCAGATTAAAAGTGTTCACAGACAACGCATGCATACACACTAAAATCCATCACTTTCTAAAGACCAGACAAATCTGGATTACAAGAACGAGTGGTTCACGTAAGCCGAGTATCATGATATTTAAAGGCATAAGTCAGGTGTTTCTTTTCCCCCATGCCAGCCACTATATCCACTGATTAGTTCACTTCAGTCGTAGCGCTTGAAATTTCAAGATGTTTCGTTATGTTTGGGAGGCTGATACCAAAACACTACACTATTCATACTTCCATCACCCCAGGAGACAGACTTCCTGTGTTCCAGATCAGTCTCCATGGATTTTTTCTCTCTTTGTTATGGTACAGAGAGAACACAGAATCAACATACAAGGCTTTTGACAATGTGCACCATAAGTGGGCAATATTAGCATGTGGATGTACTGGTGAAGAGCTATGTTAGCTATCCAAGCTAATCTATTTGAGTGCAGTCGTCTTATTACAGAGGCGAGTAAACTTAGGAGTGGCTTGTTTGTAGAAGATTTGAGGTGAATAGAGAGCAATATTCAAGTTCACAAGAAACGGTGATCAAATAGAAATTCAACACAATAAACAAGATTTAACTTAAGATTTTAATGTTTTTTCCACACACACACACACACACACACACACACACACACACACAGTAAGTGTGATGTCTGTAAAGTGTTAAAGTATTTGTCTAAATTAATTAATATGTGTTCTGCAAAATCCTGACTCTTATATTAAGGTTTTGACCAGATTCATCACAGAACCAATCTTGTAAATCGACGAAAATATGAAAAATGTGTACACAACTAACAAATAGTTTTGTCAAATGGCAACAGAGAGGGCAAACTGGGTTTTCTGAAACATAATGTAAAATTGCATATGTTTTATGTCTCTCAGAACATAAAAATCAGTTTGATTTGAATGTCAGATGTTTTAAATATTGCTCTATTGCATTTGAGTTTTAAATGTACATTTTCTACATTTGAGGTTTTCTGTAGACTTCCTTTTGGTTATTAGCTGCAGAAACAGAACTGACCGTGGCTACTTATCAGAAATGTTAGGCTTGATAATTGTCACTCACAGAATCACTTCCTGTTAAGTCACTAATCCTCGTGTGAAATTACTATTTGGTCTTTGTGCTTTTATGGGTTCCCAATATATCGTATTAGGCAGCCCTGCAGACAAAGAGGAACATATTACAGCCTGAAACATCTTTAACAATCATTTCGTGTGACATGTGGCACGAACAAGGAAAAACAAATCAATGAGAACAGACCTCTGTAGACAATCAACATCAGATAGGAAGCAAGCGGAGAAACCACTGTTTCATCCATATGCATACACACATGGCACAAAATCATTAACTATTAGCAGACGCTTTCATCCAAAGCAGTGAATTGAGTTAATTGAATTACATATCGGAGCAAAAAGGGGTTAGGAATCCTGACTGCTGATGTCTACAGGTACAATGGGGCATGAACCAAAAACCTTTCTACTGGGAGACTGTGGAAGAAAGTATAGAACTTCCATCATTAACATTAGTAAATACTAATATAACATCTAAATATGTGACTCAAAGGTGTGGTTCCTCCTGCATGGCCCTTGGTCATTCCTCATACCAGTGTCCTATCTGGAGAAGATCTATGTTCCAGCAGCTGAAGCCTCTGGCCATGTTAATGTTTACCTAAATAACCAAGACCAGTTGACCAGCAGAATATCTTCTTCAGTTACGCCCATATATGGACAAGCAATATGCCTACATCGTGTTCTGTACTCCTCCCTTCCCCCTTTTCCTATACAACCTGTGTATCTTCCCCTTAGTGACCGGATCTCACCACTAGTGACCGGACTATCCTGCCCCCAAACTCAACTTGCAGTGAATGTGGATACACGTCATTAAGGCGCAGGTAGGGAGGGGTTAGGCCATGTTGCCTCAACGGCCTTCCATGCTTCAAACACAGGCAGTCTCATCTGCTTGCATGAACCACTGCCATCCACGCTGATCGTCATTCTGCCGTTAAGTTCTATGGCGTAACTGGCCAATCGTCATTCCTGACTACCGAGTAGCAGCCCGTTCATTTCACAATGCACGCGCTACCTCATGGGAACCTACTCGTCAGCTTTAAATATACAGCCAAATCATGTCTCTCGCCAAACCAGGCACTTGCCAAAGTATGCCTGTGAGCGATAATGAATCAATCAGAATCGTGAGAAGCTCCTTTAGCTCTGCAGACTCTTTATTACCACTTTTTTATTGATGTGTGATGAATGAAGTAATCTCATCTCATCTCAACTAGTCTCATCTGATCCGATCTAATGTCTATTGAATCTATTCTAATCTAATCAAATCAAATCAAATCAAATCTGAATCTAATCCAGTCAAATGTAATCTATTCTAATCTAATCTAATATGAATCTAATCTAATATGAATCTATTCCAATGTAATCTAATCTGAATCTAATTTAATCTAATCTGAATCTAATCTAGTCTATCTAATCTGAATCGAATAGTCTAATCTATTCTAACCTAACATAATCACAGTGTGCTGCAGGAGGGCGATCCCTGGAAAGAAAGGGCTATTTACTTGACATGTGTTTGCTGAAGATGTGATGGATGCGGTGATCCTTGGGGAGAGTAACAGACGTCATCGCGGGACACTTTGGGGCAGGTTGTGACAGGGGCAAGGTGCAGGGGCAGGGCTATAAAAGCCACCTCAAAGGAGTTGGAGAATCTATTCTGTTGTTCACATTTTTGAAGGTTACCTTGAAAGTAAGCGGATGGCGCTGCATCTGTGTTCCCTCGCCAACATCTTCATTATGATCCTTTCGTGTCTGGAGATGTCAGCCATGGCGTGCGATGGAGCCGGTGAACGGACCAGACATTTGCACCCAGGCCCAAAAGTCTTGCACAGATATTTGTGGTTGGACGCCAGTGCCGGTGGTCGGCGGGATACAGACCGCCTGGGGGAAGGCTTTGGAAGACCACCAAGGAGAGGGGAGCCCATGAGCAGAGCCCGTTCCACCGTGCGTCACGGATGGTTCAATTCTGACACGGTGAGTGCACAAGGCAAATGTCTCTTATTGTTTATTTTTCATTCTACTGAAAAAACGCTAATAAAATATGCGATGCTGATTTTGGTATTCAGTGGAAAAACTATGGATTGCGTTGTGGACATGCAGACGTGAGACTTTGTGATGAAGATGTTTTGATTTTATTAATGCTATAACTCAATTAATGTGGCGTAAACATTAAAAGACATTTTATTGTTATTATTTGTGTCTTTTTATCAGCATGGATGTGATGGAATCCAAAAAAGAAACTGTTCTGCACATGCTCAGTGTGCAGGCTGCCTCGGCCTCTATACCTGCAAGCTGTCCCTTGGAAAGTGTCAACTTAAGGGTCTTTCACAAAGGAAAGGTAGCTGTCATATTGATCTCACATTTCACATATCACATTTCACATATCACATATCACATATCACAAATACATTACTATTTTCATATAATACCATGACTACATAAATAATATAAATGAAGAAAAATAAAACCTGTTTGCTTTGTTTTTCTTTTCAGATACCTTCTGGCAGACTCTCCAAAATGTCTAACGTCTCTGAAAGGTCTGTCAACATTTGACAGAAATAGATTGTGTTGTTGTACATGATGTAAATACTGATGTTCAAATGAGAAATATCTAATAACAACATGATGCATGAATGTACTTGATCTTGTTTTATTTTGTATATTAAATCACTGCTAATAAATTGACTTCTTTTGTCATTCCTTTCATCCTTTAATCCTTATATTCAATTATCTTTTGTGTTGGATTCTAACCCAAATACACATATGATACAAAGGAATGCAAACATTTGTGAAATCCAAAAGTTTATTGTTAGCACATCTTAAGAGGAATTTAGCAATGTAAACAAATGAAAAAAGGAAGTGAGAATGAGAAGGAAATGAGAGTAAGCATTTGATTGGTGGGGTTTCGTTAAAAAGGGAACATATAATACATCCACTCACTCCCATAGCACAGACCAGAGACTTTATAGCCGTTTCATGAATGGTTTCGGGACCTATGACATATGGCCAGACAAAGGTAAAAGGCTTTGTATTTATTTCACTATTACTGATGAAGATGTTTATATGGATTACCACTAGTATTTTATGGTGCACATATTAATACAAAGTTCATTTTTTAAGTATCCCAATACAATAATGATTAACATTTCACTGATGTATTTGAATATTTACAGTGTGCAAATAGCATTGCTATTATGGACGATTACCATCTTGTCTCTGAGGACCTACTGCCTGGCCGAGCAGGAGGAAGACGATGGGTTTGCATTATGCGTCACTTCGAGACGACGAGTTAACAATCTCTCCGGTCAGAATCTAACCAACGTTCCTCTCAATCTGAATAACGACACGCAGTATCTGGACATTTCCCACAACCCCCTTGTGAAACTTCAGGATGCCCCGTTCCAAAAGCTTTCTCAACTCTGCTTCTTGAAGGTGACTCACTGTGGTCTGCGACTGATATATCCTGGTCTATTCGTCAACACCCCAAAACTTAAATTCCTGAACATATCTCACAATTTGTTAGATTATATCCCCGATCTATCACTGCCGCTGCTGAAGATCCTTGACTTGGCCGGCAACCAATATGACAGCTATCAATTACCAGAAACATTTGACACAATGCCAAATCTGGCCGTCCTTTCATTGGGAAGTGACAATGCTCTTCAAGTGGACTTCAATGATTTCGATTCCCTGTCAGGTAGCTCGTTGCAACATCTCATTCTGGGAGGAGGTTTTAAGTGGCAAAGGTACGATCATGGTTCTCTCGCGAAGCTGAAATCCCTCCAGAAGATAACCCTCAAAGTGCCTTTTTGTGAGAACTTTGATTTATTACAAAACCTGCTCGACGATGTGAATGAAACACAAACAACAGATTTAGTGTTTGTCAAGGTACTTCCCGACCTCTGTAACGTCACTGGGGAACCTTTCAGGAACCTAAGAACAATGCCACTACTAAAGAATGTAACAGTTGTAAACACTTGGATTAACAGCAGTTTCATGGTGACATTTTTAAAGAGCGTATTAGTTTCCAATGTTTCAACGATTACATTTGTAAACATGACCTACAGCGAAGATACGGTCGATGGCTTTAAGTTCCCCAGTCTGAATCACACAATGGCCATGCGTTCAATTATATTTGATCAAGTTAACCATTACCAATACAGATACCCCGTTATAGACATAAGTGTGGACATATTTTTCAAGATGACCTATTTGAAATTCTCAGGCACAGGAATGAACATTTTACCTTGCAATCTTATGTCTACCCTGCCGTCCCTGGAAACACTGGACCTCTCAAACAACCTGCTCTCGGACACAGGGTTCTGGTGGAGTATGTGCTCCTATACCTCGGTCTTCCCCAAACTCAGGCACCTGTCTTTGAGCAAAAACCGCTTTGAGGACCTTTCCTTTATCTCTAGGAAGACCCACAAGATGAAGAACCTGGAATCGTTGGACTTGAGTTTCAACTCCATCCATCTGGATATGCCGTGCTCTTGGCCCGCCCACATCAATGAGCTGAGCCTGAGCAACAACAACCTGGGGAACAAAGTATTTTCCTTCCTGTCGCGGTACTTCCAGCGAATTGACCTGTCAAAGACGGGCATCACAGCCCTAACGCAGGAGGTCCTATTGCAATTTCCCATGTTGACCCACCTTTTCCTGAGCTTCAACAGCATAAAGGCCATCCCTATAGACCTATCCCCCACCTTGCTCAGTCTGTACATCGATCAGAATGCCATTACGACCATCTCCCAGGAGACTTTGGCGGGTCTTCCTCGTCTCAGGACTCTCAAAGCTGGAAGTAACCCCTTTGCTTGCTCGTGTAACTCTTATTGGTTCATAACTGCTCTGAATAAATCCTTGCTGCCCGACTGGCCCTTGGATTATACCTGCAGCACTCCCCTTTCTGTGGCCGGCCTGCCGATGTCCGAGTACAAAACTAGCAAGATATCCTGCGAGGCCTGGCTTCAGGCTGCCATCGCATTGCCCGTGACTGTGGTCATCGTTGCGGCCCTTTGCTCCGTGTTCTATGCCTGTGACGGAGTGTGGTACACCAAGATGCTCTGGGTGTGGATATGCGTGAAGAGGAGAGGCCAGAAGCAGGCCAACCTGTTGAGCAGCATGGTGTTCCGGTACCACTCGTTCATCTCCTACAGCCACCACGACTCCGCCTGGGTGGAAAGCAAGCTGGTGCCGTCTCTCGAAGGAGCCGGCCTCTCCCTCTGTGTCCACGACCGAGACTTTGTGCCCGGCCAGTGGATCTTGGACAACATCATCAACTGCGTAGAGGCGAGCTACAAGACGCTGTTTGTGCTGTCCAACCACTTTGTGCAGAGTGAATGGTGTAACTACGAACTCTTCTTTGCCCAGCAAAGAGCTATCGATGTGAAGCAAGACTCCCTAGTCTTCATCCTGTTGGAGCCCATTCCGACCAACTCTCTGCCCAAGAAGTTCTTAAAACTGAGGCGTTTGCTGATGCAGCAGACGTACCTGGAGTGGCCCAAGGATGAGCGGAAGCAGCAGGTGTTCTGGGCGAGCCTCAGAGCTATGCTACATGTGGCGGACCACAGAATCATGAAGGATATAGCCCTAGCATTAGCCGAAAGCGCTTCTCTGACCACAGATTTGGCTCCTTTGCTATAGCAATGACTGCAGTCTAGAATGGAAAATGTGTGTGGCCCTTTCAAATAAAAATATGTTTTTCATTTGAATTATTATTGCCTACAGAGTGGATTACATTAAGAGCAGTGAAATGTAACTCAACAAAATCTTACAGTATTTTTTTGGTATACATATATTTCTGTTTGGTAAAACGTAGTTTAGTTTCTAGGTTCAGTTCTGCTGTACTTCTGATTTCTGTTGAATGCTCTATTTCTCTATTTTTTTTCCCCTGTATGTTTTGTATTAAAGTAAATGTCCCCACCTAGTGTCTATATAGAGAAATGGGCGCCATTGCATTTGTGTGGGTCAATAGGAAATTGTTCAAAACTACACCGACGATGTATATATGAATATATAAATGCGTGTATAAAGCCACTGCCTTTTTGATATCTGAAGCTGTTAATTCTCATTTCCAACTATCCAATAAAGCACAATTAACTCAACGAGTCTCCGGCCCTGACAAATCTGGACTACAATACCCACAATGCCTCGCGTTGCCTTTGCGCCGAATCGGTGAGTTCAGTGGTTGCCTCCGCTCCACCTTCCAATGTAAGATGGTGGTTTCTGTTATAACTAGGCAGCTAGCATCATTATCCGAAAGAATGGGCAGTGTGTTATTATAACACAAACTATACTGAATTAAATCTAATCACCAGAGGTATTCGGCGTATCAAAGTGTACCACAGAAAAAGGCGACATAAACCCCCTACCCCGCCCCATTTTGGTGGCGATCATCCCGGAGAGGAATTCCCAGCAGCGAGAAACAAGACGAGGGTGAGTATCCCACCGAACTACCGCAGGGGAGAAAAATCACACGCGATCTTTGCTCCGAGCGCGGGCCAAAGTGTCACGCGACGCGAATCCATCGAGTTGGCGCGAGGTCTTGGTGTGTGCGTGTGTGTGTGTGTGTGTGTGTGTGTGTCTTTTTTCCCAGGAAGAAAAGCCCAAAGCGGCGCTCTCACCCGGTTGGTGTCAGTCCTTGGGGGGGGGGGGGAAACGGGACAGCGGCAGGCTTTGCCTGGGGAGCGCAGGCCGCGGCTGGCGTTAAAACTCCTCTTGACACCCGCTTTGTATCGATCCTAACTTCTTAACAACGGCCTGTGTGTTTTTATACGGGGGCCACGTCGCCGTACGGTGACTTGGATAATACCGTGGCGACGCCGTATGGGTTTTATTTTATTGGCAAGGTGTATTACAAGGAGCGGCTAGCCTGCTCTGCTATACAACATTAGCCACCGCCATAGAGTCCTCAACGTTACTTAGCTTCGGTAGCTATCGAGATTTTTTTTTGAAGCGTCCGTAGTCGCCAGCTAGGTAGCTTAGCTGTGGGCTAGTAGTAGGGGGGGGGGGTAGATGCTGGCTAGTTAGCTTAGTTGTGGCTAGCAGTTAGGCTAGCTAGTTAGCTTAGTTGTCTTGTAGTCTTAGTAGGTTGTAGAGGCTAGCTAGGTGGCGTAGCTCTGGCTTACTACTAGTATGTTGTAGAGGCTAGCTGGTTAGCCTAGCGGCGGCTGCTAGTAGCAGGTTGCAAAGGCTAGCTATTTGGGTGATGTTGCTGACGACTTCCACCCTCGTCAGCGAAGTTGGCATATGCCGGCTTTATGACTTAAAATGTCCACTCCGAAAAGTTGTCGTTCGGTACAATTTAATTACGGCGTAATAAGTACGATCGCCGCATACAAGTTGTTGTGTTACGTGTCGAATGCAGATTTATTTCAGTTCCACTCGTAACAAAACCTATTCATTCACGTTTAGCTGTTCATCCGTCATTCATACGATTTGATTATTAATTGTAGCCATTAAAACGAGTTATGAGCACACAGACATCCATGAGCCATTACATGGGTTAGATGTCATGTTTTTGTATGGACGTTACAGCCAAGTGCTTTGCAAACCCAAACTTTCCTTCTCATGTTTCAGTTGGAATTTGAATAGCAACTCATTGTTGATACTTTCTTGACAAAGACATGGACATGCCTCTGTTATTTCAACAGAGACACGGGGGTGGGAGAAACATTGGAAAAAAAGTGTCTTAGAGTGTCAATAGAGTCTCACTGCAAACAAGCCTACACTGTTTCCTTGTCAGATGACTTCAGAACAGCAGGCACTGGGGTGGTAGGTGGGGTGGTTAATTCTCACTGAACATTACACCATCAAGAGGCTATAAACAGTTATGTGAACATGCAGGGTCATGTGGATCCTGCATCCCGGATTTGAGCATCCTCACGCGATGTACACGTACGATTACCGTGAAACGGAATCATGACTTTGTATATATTTTTCAAAAGGTAATACGACACGGCAATACATTGAGAGAGTGGGTTACGCTCGACACACCAAACCACCACTTGCACGCTAATGACCATTTTCTCAAATTAGATTTAATTATTTGACAGCAGGTTCTTGCTCAATGACAGTGAGATGCCCAAGGCCCACAAACATTTTATTACAAAAGTGCTACGTAGATGCCATACACACAGCCTACAATGGAGGCAGGTGGCTGATGCCTATTCATGTCAAGCAGTCATGGGAGGGGGTGCGGTCTGGACCACTACTTCCTGTCTGGACTTCCCTTTAATAGAGAACTCTCGACAGGCTCCGCCTCTTCCGTGTTCTGGACAGCGGCCATGGTATTTTTAGCTGTCCTCTCTTTGGCTCTGTCTCTCTAACCTACTCTTTACTCCTGTGTGTCTACCTCCCTCCCCCTAGCTCTCTCACTCTCGCTTGCACTCCTTTTGCTAATTACTGGTCTCAGTCATTCTGTCATGGAGTCACAGACCCATAGGTAGGTCCTCCCCAACCGCCCCCATCGAAATGACAGCAATAGAGCTGTGGGGGGGAGGGCGTGTCTTCATGTTGTGGGTGGGGACACACTGATATGAATGCAGGTGGTTTCCTGGCAGATATGTCCTCAATGTAAGGAAGGAAGGAACGGAAACTGAAAACCATTTCTAACATCTTTTTGGTGTAGAAACATGTAGGGCTGCAGGATTATTTCGATAAAGTTTTTGATTGGCTGACGAGAATCACAATTTCATTGCTTATCTAGAGATGGTTTGAGACTATATTCAACCCATTTTCTGAGCCTGCAGGATAAATGGTCTATTCTATCTTCTTCCATCTTTGCGTTGTGTTTGTCGTGTCAGACTCGGTGGAAACAGATAATGCATTGTGTTCCTTCTGTGTGTGACTGGAAATGTATTTGGTAGGCATACACTGGGAAGTGGGAGTTTTCAAGCCATGGTTTTACAGCTACAGTATGTCAGACTGTGTAAATTTGCTCATTAGTCAAAGCGTTTGCCCTTAGGTTTAACACTGTTAGCATTGTTATCTTAGCTAAATTCTACTTACGGTGCCTGTCAAATTGCTGTACAGGCAGCCCAATTCTAACAAAGTGCTGTTGAATTCTGTTCAACACATCTAAACTTACTTGGCCAAAAGCTTTGACCAAATGTTACACCCTAACAAGGAGTACACTTGCATTTTAGTGACTGAGAATTGGTCTCTATACGGAATTTTGTCTGTTTTCTGCCCATGGCATGCGTTATATGAAATCACTTATGTAAGCCACTATTCTTTCCAATTACAATAAGCAGGTTGACTCCTGAGGGACTGTTACATCTATATAAGTCCCACATTTCCTCACTTTTGCCGACTCCGCTTAAGTGGTAAATTTTTTTCTCATGGTCCCGTGTTGACAACTATTCAAATATATCGCTGCTGGTAGAGCATAAACTACCTTTTTAACTCCATATAATCTCCAACTCTCCATGCTAATGTGTTCAATGCGTTAGGCTAGCATACTTGCTTAGTGTGTGTGTGTGTGTGTGTGTGTGTTGTGTGTGTGTGTGTGTGTGTGTGTGTGTGTGTGTGTGTGTGTGTGTGTGTGTGTTATCTTGTTTATTGTGAAAGAAAAAAAAACCCAGGCTTCAACTTGGTGATGGGGACAGGTTTAGCTGGTTGCCACAATTAACTTTAATAATTTGTCAATCTGA
>OOFB01019285.1:8023-22535 GCA_900323305.1 Trachyrincus murrayi
TTTCCGTCTGTCTGCCTGTCTATCTGTCTGTCAGTCAGTCTGCCTGTGTGTCTCTGTCTGTCTGTCTCTGTTTGTCTGTTTGTCTGTCTGTCTGGCCGTCAGTCAGTCTGCCTGTTTCTCTGTCTATCTGTCTCTGTCTGCCTGTCTGTGTGTCAGTCAGTCTGTATGTCTCTCTGTCTGCCTGTCTGTCTGTCTGTCTGCCTGCCTGTCTGCCTCCCTGTCTGCCTGTGTGTCTGTCTTTATCTCTCAAAACAGGAATATATCCTGAGTTTAGACCTTCAATTAAGGACACATTTTTATTGTTGTTTATTGTTAGATGTTTACTTTAAAAAAAAATTTATGTCTGTAAAATGCCATTAATATGATACAAAAGTCACCACGAATTTTTACTTTGGACTAATCAATTAATCAATCACCACTCCATACACATAATAGTGCACACGTTGAAGTAGCAATTATACAATGCCTCAGCACTAAATCATGAAAAGACAATCGCCTCATGGCCCAGAGTCTGTCCACGTGTTTTGAGTGTGTGAAAAGGGTAAATGTGAGATGCTAGCAGACTTGCCAGTTTGAGTTGGCGGTTAGCCTGGAGACAGGCATACACCTACTCAATGGACTAAAATTAGCACACGGCAGAAAAGAAACTAGTCTTATTTTAAAACACTAGCCAAACCCCCACCAATGCTTGACGTGTTTGGTGGGGTATGTAAGTAAGTATGTATGTAAGTACATCCATACATACATACATCCATACATCCATCCATCCATCCATACATACATACATACATACATACATACATACATACATACATACATCCATTCATCCATACATACATACATACATACATACATACATACATACATACATACATATTCAATATGATGCTTCTTGATATACATCTTGGCTACATATAAATTCAACACAGAGTCCAGAGCGAGAGAGAGAGATGTAGAAGGAGGGCTGGAGGAATATATTATAATCCTCCAGGCGACAGCTCCCGTCAGGATATATTTTGAGTGTGTGTGTGTGTGTGTGTGTGTGTCTGTGTGTGTGTGTGTGTGTGTGTGTGTGTGTGTGTGTGTGTGTGTGTGTGTTTGGTACAGCTGCTTGTAAATATTTATCAACCTCCAGGCAGTCCACACAACTAATAAACAGCACGGGCTTCCCCCTGTGGGACGCATAAACAACTCCTCTCTGCCGGGGAAAGGGGTGTCATCCACTCTTGTCCAATAGGAAGCTGAGTTACTGCTGCTAATTAGAATATCTTGCCAAAGCTCCTAATTGACTATTTTAAGACCATGGAGACCCAGTGACTTGGTATATTTTCATTACATTAAATTACCTCCCTGCTGTGTGTGTGTGTGTGTGTGTGTGTGTGTGTGTGTGTGTGTGTGTGTGTGTGTGTTACAGTCTTGTGATGGAATAGCCTGACAGGCGGGTTATCTAAGTACAGCTCCTCTATGTCTCCTCACTTCGTTAGGAGACATCGTGTCTTCCATTACAACTGCAATCTTCCGTTAGGATTGCTGTTGTTACGCACACACACACACACACACACACACACACACACACAAAACACACACGCTGCACGTCGTGTTGTTTTCTCTTTTTTTTAAGTCAAAAAGCAGCCGACATGATGGACCAATAGGAGTTGGGAGAGAATTCTACTCCGAAAAAAGGAGGAGAGGGCGGCGAAGCAACAGGTGGGAGTTGTCTGCCGCCTCGCGCTGCTCTGCAGTTCGCTCCGTTCACCTGGCAGGCGCGCGTGCCCTAGACTCTAATAATCACCCGCACGAGGCTGCGGTAGAAGTGCTCTCGTGCTGCTCTCTCCGTTCTCTCCGGCCCGGCGGAATAAGCGCGAAAGGAGCGCCAACGTCTCGGCCGTCGGGTAAGAATAGTTCGTGTTTTAACTTCGTTATTTCACACCTACGATTTTGTTTGCGCTTCGTTCGTTGTCGTTACTTTACGTGACCTTTGGCTGTTGAAACGTACCAGCCTGCCACCCGCTGTGGTAGCTATCTTCTCAAGGGTTTAAAAAGGTTTGGCTGTTAAGAAGTCCGCATGTTTAATTTCAACCGTTGGTTTAATTTAGGGGGACGTTGAGGGGGAACGGCTTCTCGCGTTGACTGCGTATCTTGCGGTTGTGCCTCGCTGGCAAATCAGTAAATCACGTTTATTGCCGGGCTGACCACTAAGGTGATTGAGTTTGATACTGACTGTCCTCACTCCTACGGACATGTCACGGATGTTTCCGTCGTGTTTTAACGGGCCGTGAGGTCTATGCGGACGACTCGACAGGCGACGCTGGGACGGAGATGAAACATTAGCAACGTAAGCCGTAGACTGTTAGAATATCAATTAAGTCTTATTGAGAAGATCGTTCATTGGCTATGTCTAATTGTTTAACTATTGGTGGGTAAAGTTGTATATAGGGCCTAAAAGGTAAGTAGATCTACCAAAAATGTAATTCCCTTCTACTTTCTGAACATCTTACACATCAAAGAAAGGCGTGGATACATATCTTTTTTCGTCGCCTATTTGCAAAGCTTTTGCGAACAATGGGATTTGTTGTTCAGTATTGCCGTGACAGTTCTGGCTAAAGATGTGGCTTAACTTCATTTAAGTTGTCTCAGCGACCGGATAGCCCTACATCGATTATATTGTTATGCGTTGCATTGACTTGACTATTGAGCTGGTTCGACTGTCTGCTCTGTTACGACGTCACGTAGCGAGCATTTGCCCCATAATAAAAACTCAGCATGTAGCGAAGGTTTTTATTATTAAACCACTGTGTGTGTGTGTGTGTGTGTGTGTGTGTGTGTGTGTGTGTGTGTGTGTGTGCGCGCGCCTGCCCCTTCATATGTTTTTCTTTCCACTAAAGAACTAAGGAGGTATTTGAGACTTCCAGTGCGGATGTCGTCACCATGACTGGCTGTGTGTTGTTAGGGCAGCAGTGGGGCTGGCTGGCTGGTGCTGCTGGTGGATGCTGTAATGGGGGTCCGTTGTGCGTGGCAGTATGTGTGAGCTGTAAGGGCTGCAGTGAGATCCAGAGCCTGGCTGTGGGGTGATGCAGAGGAGAGGCACTAATAGTCAGCAGATGGCTGATACCCAGCAGACAGAGCTGTATTGTTGTTGTAGACCCTCTCTCTCTCTCTCTCTCTCTCTGTTTCTCTCTCTCTCTCTCTCTCTCTCTCTCTCTCTCTCTCTCTCTCTCTCTCTCTCTCTCTCTCTCTCTCTCTCTCTGTTTCTCTCTCTGTTTGTCTCTCTCTTGCTGTGTCTGTCTCTGTCAAACTATCCCTCACTTGCTCTCTTGTCTATCTGTCTGTATCTATCTATCTATCTATCTGTTGTTTATTTCTCTACACATAGACAACAACACTTCCATTGTTTGTGTGTGCGTCTTTGCCATGTGACGCAAGTGTTTACATCTTGTGTGTGCATGTATGTTTTGTCGCGTGTACACAGCTATCTCCCGGTGTTTACACTGGAGTGTTTAAGTGTTAGCTGTTGGTTTCAGCTATGTCACAAAGAGTTAAGCCTTGACAAACACTGTCTTCAAACACTGAACACTGTCTTCCTCCATCCCACCTTCTATTGTTGTATATCCATTAGGGGTTAGAGGTGCAAACGTGTACTCGAGTAAACGATTACAAAAATATTGTAGTCAAAAGCTAGGTTAGTTCGCCAACGTTTAGTCGCTGGCTCAGGTAGGCGGCGTTCCCCGCTCGCTGAAAGTTAAATGTATAGCAGCATAGCGCTGCTGTGGTGGTGTGTTTAAAAACATCACACATCTCAATAGCAGCTTATGCAGTTTATGGAAGAATTTTATTGCAGCATATTGCCATATATGTTATGCTAAGTGTGGAAAAACGCTGAGTGTCATATCTCTTGTTTGTGTCTCTTGTTTTTCTAAAAACAAAGGACATCTTGTGTCACCAAATGTTAAGAAACCTTGGGGGAAAGGCCAAAGGTCATATGTGCCCTAGGAGACTAATGATCAATGGGTATTGAGTACCATGCATGGAAATAGTTAGGGGAATGTTGTGGAGGGTGAACCTTTGACATAGGGGAATGATGTGGAGGGTGAACCCCGAAAAAACCAAAATGGACACTATTGCATAGGATGATGGGAGTGGTTTGAAACATAGATACTAGCTCAGGCTTTTCTATTGCTTGTTTCAAGTGATAATAAAAGTCTTTAATACTTCGGCTTCTCGACCTCTCCTATTTTTGGTAAAGTTTTAAGTGTTGTTATCCACAACAAGTTTTACCGTGGTTTTCTGTTAGAAAGATATTGGATATTCAACAGATGTTCACGCTCTGAAGTAGCGATGTGACACGGGGAACTGAAGACGAGATCACCGGTATGAGTCCCATGTGTCTAGTGGTGTATACCTGCCCAGGAGAAGGGGCTTCCAAGTGAAACCGTCGGGCAGCAGCACTCCTCTCTATAGACGTGTGGTCCCTGAACCTCACCTCTGGGTCCACACTCGCACGTATAAACCAGCCTCGCTTTGGCTTCACACAGATGTTCTGGGAAAAATATGACGTGCTCGTGAATTGTAAATATGGATTCTGTGGGTTAAAGCAACAGTACATTCTCGACTTGTTTCAATACGCTTGTGCTCTTTCTATTTGTGTATTTAGTTATTTAGCAGACAATTTTCTACTAAGTGACAAAACTACAGTGGATCCAGATACTGGTCAGTAAGGAGCTAGTAGGGTTTGCACATCTTGCTCAATGATGCCTGAGGATCACTGGGGATCGAACCCAGTACCTTTTCGACCATAACCACTACACTGCCCTTTTAGACAGCAATGGATGTCTACAGAAGAGAAGTTACATCTCGATCTACCAGACAGGCCATACTGAAAGAGCAGTAGGGAAGAAAATACGTTGTCGTTTTTTTGTTTCATGACGGAGGTTGCACAGAAAAGCAGAACTACAGCCGTGTTGTCCTCTAGCACCAGACTTCTATCTGCAGTCCACTGGGAGTGTGGGAGCGTCACGCTGTAGATAATCCTCTCTGTTCTGTTTTGATGTTTTTCCCTTTTCTTCTGTGCTCTGGTTTCTGCTGTCTGCCAAGATCAGCTCCTGTCAGGGATGGGACTGAGATAAACCCATATGGAAGATGACCTACATTAGATATGGATGTGATTGTGCAGATTTCCAGATGCATGTGTATGCATGTATGCCAGATTTTTGAGTCCGATGCCGATGTCCTAGCCCCCGATTACCGATGTTTTCACCAATATTTTGTCAAAACGTTTTTGACAATTTCTAAATCAGTTGAAAAACGTAGATTTTATTAAAGTTTCCATATTTGAGAACATTTAACTTCTAAACAAATAAATAAAAATAAACACACACGCGATGTAAGCGCTGAGTTATATGACGTAAAGGAAGACTGTAAAGGAACGTGGAATTAATGAAACATCACCTTAAAGGTGCTGTATGTAACAACAACACTGAGCGTTTAAAATGGGTACTGCTGTCCAAATTCACAATATTGGCTGTCTCCACCCGCCCCCTCCTTCCCAGACTCGAAGCTCACGTGTGTTGCCAGGTTGAGGACACTGAACGAGCACAAGACGAGCCGAGCGCAACATTATATGAGACGAGCGCAAGATTAAAGCTCCAAGATTTACCAGTGTTTTAGCACTGCTGTGGTCATGGAGCTTTTTTGAAAGAGGACAAGGCTTTTTAGGTCGGGTAGAATCTATTACAATCTCAGTTGATCCAGTTTGTTTGCTTGCTTCCATGGCCGCAGCACGCTGTGTTTGTGTGCCAATTTGATTCATATCTGGCAACCCGGGGTACTCTGAGAATTGTAAACACAACAGACCAAAACAAAAACAGACATTCCCGCCCGGCATGGACATTTCAAAGGAGAACATACTGGCTGTAGCGTTGTTGTTGGAGAAGCCAGTATTTCGACTGTTCCTTACTCTCTGATGACCTCATGGTCATTTTATGATTTAGTACAGTACATTTTTTACATATATCACCTTTAACAAAGGAGCAGGAATCAGTGGGATTACTGAATGAGTCAGGCCAACACACTCTCACTCATGCACTAAGTAACGGAGCTATAACGGATAATACCATAGACTGTATGGATAATAAACACCCAACACCGATTTAACCCAACATATAATCAAATGTAATAGTTCTGCCTGTGATATGCTCTGCACGTATCCATATGCGCAGGCAGAGAAAAGGACAGCTACGCTGTCCTCTACCGGGGAGCAGCATCTGTGGCACACGGGAGAAGTTTGCCTTCAGGGCTTTCTGACAGCGGCTGTTGTAGCTAAGCTTTGGATAACAAATAAGTAACAGTTGTGTGTGTGTGTGTGTGTGTGTGTGTATATAGAATAAATGGTTAAACTGATTTTATTACGTGTGTCTGGATTGTTCAATGAAAATGGTGCGATCGCCAACATATGCCTGTGCATCCGCACGCCGGTTATTACACGGCTTAGGACTGGTGAGAAATGATATGTGTGTGATGTAGTGTACTACACATTCAAAAGTCAGTGTTGAGCGTAGTTTGCAGTCTGCTCTACTTTTTATACTTGTGGGACACATCGGCTGTGGGACACATCGGCTGCATAACTGCCAATCCCGATGACCCACACACACAATTCCCTCGAAGTTTAGATCCAATTCTTCTCATCTCCGAAAGCATACATTTGGTTCTTTGGTACCATCTCTAAAATCTTACAGCTGTTGCTAAAGTTTGTGGCAGCAGAATGTTTGCTATGTCCTCCACATGTTTGTATTGTGTGGTTAATCTCCATGAGTAATCAGGGTCAGGGTGAATCCAATCATTCTAGTTGCATCAGGGCTTCAATGATTCAGCCCCAGCTGCCTGGCTAGACGTCTAGCAGGATTCGTTGTAACAAAAGGTTGGAATACAAAACCTGGGTCAACTCTTGTCTTGGCTGTCTGTGCTGGTTGTCAGGCAGTCAGAAATGATATTACGTTGGCTTATGTCTTTACGTAACGTCATTTGGGCGACTGTCCACTGTAAGATTAAAGTCAAGGTATTTTGTTGAGGTGGATTTTAGATAACACGCCAAAATCAGATTAACTCTCTTTCCAGAATGTCCCGTGGGAGCCTTCTGGAACCAGTGTATGGGAATATGTGGCCTATCGCCAGCTACATTCACATTGAGTGTGACTCATTAAATCCTGGGTCGGGGTGTCAGAGTGTATTTCATATCAGCATCACCAGTCGTTCAGGCGGGCAAGACATAACGGATGGCTAACCTAATTCCATCCAGCCTCCATCGCTCCACTACAAAAGAGGAAAATGTAATAAACAACCTGGCAAATGTCCATCTGCAGCTAATACGCAGTCCCAGGGGTGTAACATGATAGACTTTTCTGGTGGTAATTCCAATTATTTATTTCCCCCAGAGCGTAACCCAACCTTAACCACACCAAACCTTTTCAATTTCACAATCTCTAACCTAATAACAATTTTGAACTTCAGACCCATCTTAACTTTAATGATGTGAACCATATTGTTGTATTCATTTTACATGTCTTTTAGACTAAAGTACACTTAAGTCTTTTAGACTTAAGTGTCTTTCTGCCTATGGAAATAAAATCCACATTGAGAATCTGATTGAATGCGTGATGCCTCTCTCTATAGGGCAGGCTTTGAGCAATGTGCTTCCATTAGCTGTGTTAAATAACACACAGCTAATGCACCAGAGTGTTGAATCCCTTGTGGCTAACCCAGAGAAACCTCTGAAATATGCTGGATCGTGCTACAAATCGCTCCATTAGACTAAGGGGATGGGATGGCAGCACAGCGCCACATTGCCTAGCATATCAGAAGCATGGCATTTCATAGCATAGGATGGCATATCATATCGCAGGATAGCATAGCAGGGCGTGTATGATAGTCAGAGTTCATAGATCATAGATCGCAGTAAGAACATCCCGAGTATAACCAAACTGGGGAGAATGGCAACTAGTGAAGTTAGCTCTCCTTGTATTTATGTGTGTGTGTTCCCTGTGTGTTCTGGGTATTTATGTGTGTGTGTGTGTGTGTGTGTGTTTCCTGTGTGTTCTGGGTATTTATGTGTGTGTGTTCCCTGTGTTCTGCGTCTCCCCACAGTGAAAGACATGTATGTCAAGATGCCCTTGATACGGCATTCCTCTGCCCTGGAGCTGGTGCCCCAAGTGCCAGGCTGTGACTGCCCACCCACCGCTCAGAGAAGTGTGTTAAAAGCAGGGGCCACATTTAGACTCTGTGAAACATGTTAATGGCAAAGAAGATAAGACGAAAGAGGGGGGCATAGATAGAGGCTAAGAGAGATAGAGAGAGAGAGATAGCAAGACAAAATTGTAGACCTGTGTGATAGAAAATCACAAACCGGCATACAAAGTGTTTTAAGGTAGTGTGAGTGAGTGCGTTTAGAACAGGATATGAGGGCAAGCCGTTCCAAGTTATGTAGCACAAACCTGAACAGCCAGATTTTTATTTGTGGACGCGCTGACCCGCGAAACTTCACGGCACTATCCTGTTTCCAGCCTCGCCACCCCTGGGGAAAAAAACCACTCGTACATGTGTGATCTTCTGTTGACGTGCTGCAGAGCAGCGCTTCCTATTGGTGCTAGGGGCGGGGCTTCCTATTGGTGCTAGGGGCGACGCTTCCTATTGGTGCTAGGGACGGCGCTTCATATTGGTGCTAGGGGTGACGCTTCCTATTGGTGCTAGGGGCGACGCTTCCTATTGGTGCTAGGGGCGACGCTTCCTATTGGTGCTAGGGGCGGCGCTTCCTATTGGTGCTAGGGGCGGGGCTTCCTATTGGTGCTAGGGGCGACGCTTCCTATTGGTACTAGGGGCGGACCTTGACGCGCGTCATATGCCGGTGCGGCGGCAGTGTGTTTTAAGCTTTAGGGTTAATTTCTCTAAATTAAGTTTCGGTGAATTTCCACCACACCTGCCACAAGAAATGTCGTTTTCACAGAAGTTTCCTCACATCCTAGCAAACGCGCCTTGCTGACCCTGTATCAGTACACTGAATGATGCATTCTTCCCTCATACTCGACCTGATTGTGTTGAAGTCCTGTTCTCACGAGAGGAGATGGGGAATACTGTCCGGCAGCATTTGGCCAACACCCACACACATCATGTCCCTGTTAGGTTAAAGTAGAACAAAAACTAGAACACCCCAGCTCAACACTTTTTGTTTGTTCTCGTGGGGCAGTGTGGGCACTTTATTTAACTCTGAGTTATTTAGCTATAAATAGTTATTTTACTGTACATCAGTTATTTACCTACCTATTACATCACCCCTTTTTCATTTGTTTTGTTCATATGTTGCATCCAATCACGCTACTGCCTTAGCTAAGCATGTCAATTACCCTTCCCCCATTCAAATCAATAGGCCTATTAGTTAATACATGATGGATAAGTCTCAGTTTTTAACTACTCTTAGGTAATGTGGGATTGATGTCAAATCATCTACTGCAAGGCGGAGACCGGTGGGATAGAGTTTTGATTACATTTAGTCAGCAGGTGGCCTATATACTTAACTGTTCTGTGAATGTCATGTCAGATTAGGTGTCCCATTCCCT
Organism: Trachyrincus murrayi; assembly: GCA_900323305.1. Lineage (NCBI taxonomy): Eukaryota > Metazoa > Chordata > Actinopteri > Gadiformes > Macrouridae > Trachyrincus > Trachyrincus murrayi. Next base: position 17,626 of record OOFB01019285.1, read on the forward strand.
ATTCACTGTAATCTGCGTACTGTTGGCCTATGTGTTGTTGAGTAATATATACTGTGTATATATATGTGCTGTTTGGTGGAAGGTGTTTCTTTAAAAGCATCTTAACAATACCGTGAATGTTATATATATATATATATGCATTATTAGCATGGGTGGCCCAGATGGGAATCAAACCCCTAACCCTGGCCGTGTTAATGCCTTGGTCTGCCACACAGTCACGCTTCCATGAATGTTTCTCCTCAGACGTCTTGGTGTGAAGTGTCTGGGGTTGTTTTTCCTGTCTGGAATACAAATATGCTGTTTTCATATCCCACAGATTACACTGCTCCGGGATCTGCTTTGGTCAAGGGTGTCACCATGACAACCGTGCATACTTTTATGTTTGTTCCTAGACTATCGTCTTTGAATGTAAAAAAATTTTGTACACGGCGTTTTGTCGCGAAATTAAAACACTAAAACGTCTTAGTTCCAAAGATCATTCCGCTGTTGTTCACTCAGAGTTAAATACATTTTAAATAGACTTAGTTTGGAATTGAACTGCTATAAACTAAAAACAAGCCATATATATATATATATATATATATATATATAGCGGTGTGGCAGTCTCCTCTGCCACATCCCATCTCCGATGGCTTTCCCAGGCTTCTCCCCCCAGCAGGACACAGGCAGTTGATGAGTAAACCGGTTTATTGTTAGTTGGTGATAGTCTGAACAACAGAGCAGGTGGTACATGCTGGAGCTCCTCTCCCTGAGTGTGTTTGCTGGTGGCTGGTTTAACCCGCGGGCCTGATTGGCCAATGCCCCACAGGTGTGCAGCCTCACCCAGTCCCAGAGTCTAATCAGTCTCACTCCGACCAGGTGAGGCTGCTTAAACCAGCCACCAACAACACACACTCCACAAGCGGTGGCCCCTATGCTTAGATAAAGCATAGTTTATGCTGGCTGCATCTAACTGATTAATTTCATAGCCGATTAATTAATTGAGTGCCTAAATTAGCTTGCCTCGCTTGACTACCCACGTATTCATTTTATAATAATACCAAAATACCAAATACCAAAATAATTGTACAGCGACTAATTTTCGACTTATCTCTTCAGCACCAAAACACACTGAGCATGTAGAGTAAGAATATACAATTGTGTTATATTGGTAAGAGTGAGCTAGATGAATGGACGGGACATGCCAGAAAGAACAAGAGAGTGAAAGCAAAACAGATGGACAGACAGGAGGAAGAGGAGGAGAGGAGAATACCAGGGATAAAGATCAGAGGAAGACTAAACAGATGGTGGGGGGGGGGGTTCTCCTGTCATACACTGTCAAAAATACACAGCCTCCTCAACTCTAGGCTGCCTTTGAACAGTTGAACACCCTGCCAAGTGTCTTAGAGAACACAAAGTTTGCTGTGTGTGAAGTAATATAATGTAATAAAAGTAATAAAAACTTGTTATCACTTTATTACGCACATTATTGTCACATCATAACTATTTCAATATGTAGTCACGCAGACACTAAATCACATCTGATCAGTCGAATGGGCAAAGAGTAGAGTAGGGATTAGCCTAACCTTTCTTTTTTTAATGAAATGGCATACTAAATTTCTGGAGTTAATTTCCGATCATCTGTTGACATCGGTATCGACTGATATATTGGTGCATCCCTAGTGAGGAAAGCACCAACCACCACCCTCTCCTTCTCTTCTATCTTGGTCTGTGTTTCAGGGGTTTCTAAAAACTTCCCCAACCCCAAACCGAGTCCTATAGCCTCGCAACTGGGTGGAGACCAAATGAATGTGAGATGACTGGTGCTTGAGTGTGGATTATTGAGTCACTTTTGTTTGAATGTTACCCATCATCCTCTCCGTTCACACTTCCAAAATGTCTAAATGAACGGTTAGCAGTTAAATAGGGTTGACTATAAATAAGATAAAGTACAAAAGGTGTGCCGCCATTTTTTTTAAATCTTACTCTGCTTACCCCCAGCTCTCTCTAAGATACCATTAATTATGTCATAAATGATGAAACACTACTATATACAGCCTCTGCAAGGCCTCCTGGTTGATTTATGCCCCCCCTCGCTGCGGGTCGTAGCGTGAAGCCTGCATCGTAAATCAGAACTGTTGGGTTGGGTCCCCTAATGACCAGTATTTGACGTCATCTTGAGGGTCAAGGTGTGCATCTTGTTATGACACAACGTCGTCATTTCCTCAGCAAATGAGTCACCGCTGAGCTGGAACTGACTCTGCTGCCTATTGTGGTGTGTGTGTGTGTGTGTGTGTGTGTGTGTGTGTGTGTGTGTGTGTGTGTGTGTGTGTGTGTGTGTGTGTGTGTGTGTGTGTGTGTGTGTGTGTGTGTGTGTGTGTGTGTGTGTGTGTGTGTGTGTGTGTGTGTGGCTGAACCGCAGATACCAGCATCAGTGTCTCCTTATCTGTTCTCTCTATATCTATTCTATCTAAATTCAAGTTAGTTCAAGTGAGTGAGCTCGTGAACGAGTGAGAGAGAGTGACTGCTAAGAGTGGTTTATAATTGTAATAATGTCCAACACTTATGTCTCTATACATCTGTTTCTCTGTCTCCCGATGCATAATTCTGCCTCTCAAGTGTGTCTTTACATCCGCACATACACACAGAGACACAGCACTTTGCAGCACTGATAACAGAAATGATGTCACGGTTTCCATGGCAGCGGCAGTGTGACTCGGCTGGTTGCCTCCACGCGGCCGCACCACTGAAAGTACCACAGCACTTTCATTTGAATAATCTCGTGAAATAAAAAACGAACTGTAAATACATTTACATGCACACCAATACATACCAGGAATACAAGAGTGAAAGAGAGTATGAGGAAAACCATTTAGTGAAAGGCCATGATAGGTGGAGTAAAACATGACACACTTAGACACACCCAGCGTGCTACCGGCAAATTGACTAATGGAATGGAACGTAACTGGTCATTGATTTGTCCATGTGTGCGCTGTGTGTATTGATGCTTATGTGGGTGAGTCTTGTTGTGATTTAACTTGCCTGCTCTGAGCTGTACAGCACTTTGTAATGTTCTTTAGAAATAAACCCTTGACTTGAAAAATAAGAGAACATAATTATGTTTTCCATACTGTGAAAAACTCCAATAATAACAGGCCAGCTATAGGTACTGGACGTAATAGATGGACGTAAGCCTTCCACCTGTTGCCACTGTAGCTGCACAGTATGTGATGTACCCTAGAGCAGGCCTGTGCTGTCCATCCACAGTAGGGCTGAACAATTAATCGAAATATTATCGAGATCGCAATATGGCAATGCCAAGTGCAATATCCAAATCGCAGGAGCTGCTTTTGATAAGGGTAAAATGTGTAAATTGTAAATGTAAACACCATTATAAATGTGCTGCAGAGATGGCCTGGCCTACAAATTAATTTAATCAGATGTACAGACCCCAACAAATGTCATATCATGATACTATTTTCAGAGAAAATGAAAATTGTGATGCAAAAATCATCATTCCAACTAATAGTGAATCATATCGCAATTGCATTATCTGTCAAAAATAATCGCAATATAATTGTTTTACCATATCGTTCAGCCCTAATCCACAGAGAGACAGACCCTAACCCTGCAGGTGTGTTCAACATCTATAATGGATGAGGGGAGATGGGGGACGCCCCTCATCCATTACCCTTACACTAACCATCTGTGTGTTTATTCAAACACCAATATCCTGTTACACACACACAGACACAGACACAGACACACACACACACACACATAAGCTTTCAGGTAAACCCACACAGGTGCAGGCCAATCATATCGAATTATCAGTTCGGTATCATCATATGGAAATTAGATCCATGCACACGCACACACATATATATTAACAGACAAACAATGTGTTGCTATTGTGGCAAGTAACTGTTTCAACAACAGCTAATGAGTAGTGTTGTTTGGACGTTGGTCTAACAACCAGCCAGTAAGGTAGAACAGGGATTAAGGTCATTAGCTAGAACACATTGGATGGACAAGAAACAAACACAGTTTAGTTTTCTTGCTTGTTTGAATTGCTGATGAGCTGGTTTCCAGGCTTCTGGCTGGCTGTTTGGTTTGTAGGCTGGCTGGCTGGTTGGCTGGCTAACTGACTAGCTGGCTTTCTAACGGACTGGCTGGCTGGCTGGCTAACTGACTAGTTGGCTGGCTAACTGACTGGCTGGCTGGCTAATTGACTGGCTGGCTAGCTGAGTGGCTGATTTTTGGGACAACAGCTACATAGGTAGCGATTATGGTACAGCAGGTACCAGAGAAGTGGGGTTAGAGGTCACAAGGCAATCCAGGATACAGAATGATGGATAATCATAAGTAAGTAGAACACAGGAGATAGAGTGTGTGTGTGTGTGTGTGTGTGTGTGTGTGTGTGTGTGTGTGTGTGTGTGTGTGTGTGTGTGTGTGTGTGTGTGTGTGTGTGTGTGTGTGTGTGTGTGTGTGTGTGTGTGTGTGTGTGTGAGAGATATCTCACTTATTTTGGACAGTCTAACTAGGTCTCAGTTATGTAAACTAGGACTCTTGGCACTGCACGCACACACACAGCTGCGTCTTGTAGAGAGTGTAGTCAAGCGTTTTTAAACTGTCTATGAAGATGTATGAAGTCATGGAAGTGATTATATCTGAAGTCATGCTCCTCCTTCTCATACCCTCTCCTCCTCCTGTTTGTAACATCTCTCTCCCATCTCTCTTTCTTTAGGTGACCATCTCATTTCTCTCCCCTTCTGTACCTCACTACGTTCTCTCTTCCGCTCTCTGTCTCCTTCTCTCCCTCTCTCTTTGGCACACTCTCTCCCTCTCTCTGTCTCCCTCTCCCTCTCCCCCTCCATCTCTCTCTCTCTCTCTCTGGGTCTCTGTGTCTCTCTCCCTCTCTCTGTGATGCT